>CM069455.1:68352277-68567677 GCA_035610835.1 Ophiura sarsii
CATCTCTCTTCCATGGAGAGCAAGATACAGAGATTGAGATCAATATTTCATAGACAGTTTATGCTGGGTATGGCTCCCCTGATGTTTTCCTTGCTTCAAAAATAAATCGTGTGAGAGTAAAACAGAGTTCATCTTTCGTCATGGCTAGTAATTCCACATGGATAGGGTCACTCCTGGTCATCAGACTCAGCCGCTCTCTGGTTTCTCCAAGTGTTCCATTTCTTTGAATAATTTGACAGCCCATTCACATTTTCTTCTCTGTAGACTTTGAAAAGCTGCAAAAACAACGAAAATGTAAAAATTGATTTAGATATTTTCATAATAAATGCAAATGGAATAGAACAGATCTAAGGCAAAGTTGCCGTCTTTTATTGAGTGTCTCTTTAGCTATATAAAGAAATTACATTGTATGATACTGAGTCGTATCACGAATTATGAGAGCTATGAAACAGAGCTATGATACGTGATCTAGTCCGAGAAACCGTCCGTTCCGTTGATTGTGTTATTTTGTACAAGACACATGAAGTACGACATTTTCAAAATGTATAGATTTGTTTTTATTCGGGACACCTGTAAATGTAGGAAAAGAAGAAAGTAAAGTTGAAATCTAAATGAATACACATGTATTACCATATGATATAGCAAAAATCAGATAATATATACTTGCCTTTTTATTGATTTAGCTAAGACTTCGTCCTCGGTCACTGGCTGGCCAAAACGTCTTGCATCTTGTTTTTCTGCTTCTTGGATTGCTTCAAGTAGTTCATTATCCGATATATCGGAGAATTCTATGCCGTATGGAGCATTTTTTGCTCTATCTGGTTGCATTTCCGAAATTTCCAAAGTTCCTTCGGCAATCTTATTAAGCAAGTATTCCGGATCTTTCTGAGTATGGAATATTTCGTTATCGGAATCCATTCTGAGTTGACACCAGGAGACCACGCACGAGCAGGAAATTCAGGATAATTGCGACGAGAAATACAATGTTTGTACCAGTCTCAATGGTCAACAATGCAAATGAACCATTTCAACACTTGCTTGAGTTTGCTGCGCTCGATTGAAAATTACGCAACTCAAACAAACAAGAGGTGTTTACGAATGTACCTGTATACAATAGCAGGTGTTTGTTACAGTTGGATTAGAATGTAGATTACGAATCTACAGTTAATACAAATAACCAGGTTGTTATTTACAAATGCGTGGATTATAAAGCTCTTCATACGAATGTACTTGTATACAATAACAGGTGTTTGGTTGTTATTTACAAATGCGTGGATTATAAAGTTCTTCATACGAATGAACATGTATACAATAACAGGTGTTGTTTGTGACAATTGCGTGGATAAGAAAGTTCTGAATATGAATGTTATTGTATGCTTAATTGGTTGTTAGTATAATGCAATGGTTTAAATCGGAGAATAGACTCGTAAGTATAGATTCGTGATTCCCAATCTGCTCGGCTTACGCCTCGCAGATTCGGAATCACGAATCTACACTTACTCATCTATTCTCCTTAACATACATACAACATGGCTTGAAGATGTTTGATTGTCCTTTCTGCTCTTGTGTATAATGATATTGTTTAGGGTACTAGTATCATGCAGACACAAAAGTTGCTGAAAGTCATATCGTATACTGTAAAAGCTGAAATGTTTGCAGTGGTTTTATTTTCACGCTTTTCACGCAAACTATTTTCCTCGAAAATATTGTTTTCAACATTCATGCAGTGCATCCAGAAGGTCGCCCGCAAAAAAACAATTCACAAGATGTCTATGATCTCAAAATGCGCGAAAATATTTGCTTTTACAGTAGTTGCTTTGATGTGGTAGTTGGCGTTTGTTTTTTATTGCGTGTTTGGAATGAAAGTGTACCAATCTTGAGGAAAGACTTCTGTGCAGTAAATGTTAATTTGAAAGTATAGTCAAATAGAGTATGGCAGCAACCATAAGATAGGCTCTGGGTGATGGTCAATCTAAAAATCATAGACATGGGGGAGGGGCTAGCAGAAGTACATGTAAATTGAGATAAAAAGTTGTGATTTTGACATTATTGAAAATTAGTGATACTATTAATTTTGGATAGGAAAATCCTATACTGTGCATACATAAATAACTTGTCATGGATTGTAAGAAGAAATTAGGATATTGAGCTCAGATCGTCATTTGACATTTTTCAATAGCCTTCCAAAAATATGCAAAATGAATTTTAAAATGTATAAAACAAACAATGAAACATGAATTATTATATTTCACAGGCTTGTAAAAACCGTCCAGCACGCAAATGTTATCATCATTTTAGAAACCGCATAATTTTCCGGAAATTTTTCAGACAATTCTGTGTAAACTTTAATTAAGTCGATACCTAAGCAGATGACAAACAGCACCATCAAAATATGCAACCCAGGACAAATGTAGGTGCCGGATATGGCTTCCAAACGGCTAGCAGAGCTTTACACCCCCACCCCTCCCCTCCCTCCCCTGCTCCCCCTCCCCCGATGTAACTCTATACACGCTTAGAAAAAATGGTTCTAAAGTTGTCCTGCCAGGAGAACCCTTAAAGATTCTTTAAAGAACCAAAAATAGTTCTCCAAACATGATACAGAACCATTTTTGGTTGACACAGAACAATTTTTGGTTCGATGAAGAACCTTTTGGGGTTCTTCAATTTTCAAGAACCTTTTTTGAAGGTTCTATAAGGAACCTCTCTCTTGAACCTTCAAAAAAAGTTCTTGAAAATTGAAGAACCAAACAAGGTTCTTCATAGAACCAAAAATGGTTCTGTATCAACCAAAAATGGTTCTGTATCACGTTTGGGGAACTATTTTTGGTTCTTTAAAGAACCTTTAAGGGTTCTCCTGGCAGGACAAAAAAGGATTCTTTAATTTCTTAGAGTGTATCCAGTCCAAAAATTATAAAAATGTAGATCAAGACAAATTCTATTAAAATCAGTGCATTCAAATGTTCATTGTAGTATATGATTGTAGACACCCTTGCTTACATGATAAGCATGTGTTACATAAATGTTTACCCTGAGCATAGATGCCATTGATAACATAATTTGATAGACAGACTGAGTGGTGACATTAATGCTGGAGGTATGACAAACCTATATAGAGATATGATACAAGTTCACTACCATCACCTCTGTCTCAGCTATACAGGTGATTCATATTTTCTTGTTTCTTTGGCTAAATGATTTAAGAAATCCATAAAAGAAGTGTTAACATTTTCCATGCGGCAGTCGTCTGCAGACGACAGTTTCAAAAATTTCACAAAATGTTTCAAAATGTCAAGATTATTGAGTTTCATCACCATATTTGAAATCACCATAAGAAATGCATTAGTAATAAGTACAAACATGCCTATTATTGGTTCAGTAATTCTTGAGATAGACTTTGAAAGTTGGGAAAGGTTTCTGAAAACTCTGTTTTGTATGGTAAAACTAATACTAAAGCCGTGTGTAAAGTGTTAAGATACTGCTTAAAGGTAGACCCGATCACATTTTCGTAACACAGAATTATTTCAAACATACAGAGATTTTCATATCATATGAAAGCTTGTATTTTTCTCATCATCATACTGAAATTTGACGGCCTAAATCGGTATAATTACGGAGAAATCGATGAAATAACGTCGAATTACCGCGAAAGGTGGAAACCACCAATATCGTTTGTGTATAACTCAATGGGTACATTTCACGGCATCTTTTGCGTCTAAAATAAGAACCATTAGAGTTATGCAACTCAAACTTTGGAATACGACTTTTTTAAGGATGACCTTTCATGTAGAATAGTAAACTTCAAGTTTAAAATCGGAACATCTACCTTTAAATGATTTGCAAAATGCAATTGAGAAGCTAAGATTAAGACGTAACCATTTTGGTGTGTTTGAACCTATAAATGGAGAAAATAAACCATTCCCTGCTTGAGTTATAGCTTTTCATGTTTCCCATCAAGGCTGATATGGTTTGACTTCCTTTTAAAGGTAGATGACCCGATCACATTTTCGTAACACAGAATTATTTCAAACATACGGAGATTTTCATATCATATGAAAGCTCGTATTTTTTCATCATCATACTGAAATTTGACGGCCTAAATCGGTATAATTACGGAGAAATCGATGAAATAATAACGTCGAATTACCGCGAATATAGTTTGTGTACTACTCAATGGGTACAGTTCACAGCATCTTGTGCGTCTAAAATAAGAACGATTAGAGCTATGCAACTCAAACTTTGGAACACGACTTTTTTAAGGATGACCTTTCATGTAGAATAGAAAACTTCAAGTTGAAAATCGGAACATCTACCTTAAACTATATAATGGAATTCACCTTATACATCCCGCTCTAGTTGACCCAGTCAAACACAATGCAATACCATCATTACAGTATTTTCACAGCACTTGCGGTGTTCATGTTTGTCTTGAATTGCAAAAAACACATCAAAGTTACATGTGTTATAAATTGAAATAGTTGAAGAGAAATAAAAACATAATTCATGTGAAATATTTGCAGAATTTTTCAAATTGATGAACAGAAATTTCTAAAAGCCTGTGAATGTGTTGCTATATCCTGGTTTTATGAAATGAAAAAAAGTGATGGATTGTTTTGACCAACACCTGGTGACACTAAGTTCCACATGGCAGTGTTTTTGCAGACGACAGTTCCAAAAAGTCAAAAAATATTTCAAAAATGTCAAAATTATTAAATTTCATCACCGTTTTTGGAATTGCATTAGAATAAGTTAAACTAATAACCGTGTGGAAAGTGTTAAAACACTTTCCACGTGGCTATTGGTTTCAACCTATAGATGGTGTGACCGGTGACGTAGTGCCCGGCGGTTTGCGTGCGCACCTACAGGGAACGGTGCTTTAATTCACACTTGATTGATCATTACTTACCATGCTTACGATGTAATAGTGCAGAAGTCATGGTATGCATCCCTAAGCACTATGAGAGACCAGGTACTAAATCTGGTTGCCCGGCGGTTTGCGTGCGCACCATAAGGGCATGTGCTTTTAAAATTGGCGCTCAGTGATGTGTGTTTTGCTTTCATATAGTAGGATGTATGCAGTAGTCATGGACTAGTACCCCTAGCATGTCTTTAGACCAGGCGCTAATCAATATGTAAACACTACAGGGTGTCCCAGAAAACCTGCAACTTATTTTTGAAGCGCTTTATTCTAACTTTCATCCAAGTGATTGGTAACAAGTTTAGACATTCTGAAAACCGTGGAATCTCTTCTTTGTATCGGTGAAAAAATTATTGACATTGCTTTAATGGTTTTCTAGTTACCATTCATCAAAGAGAGGTAGGTCAAAAACCGGCTCAACCGATTTGACGGAAATGAAGGTGTCACTGTGCAAACTGGTGCACTGGTAAAAAAGAAAATATTTTATGGACTGAAGACTTATTTTGCTCTTCCAAGTGGGTCAATATTAAAAAGAAATGAAGCGACAATATGTTATTCCTTTTCCAGATCAATAAAATAAACTTTATTTAAATAAATCTAACTTTGGGTAATGTCTTTACCAACTATTTGCATGCATCTTTTCAACATTCAACATTGTTCAACGTCGAATAATCTTTGTTTGTTTTTGTAAAGAGACCTCTTTATAAGCCCTCTTGGTAATCACTGCAATTTTATCTTAATAGTGATATTAAAAAGAACAAACATATTGATAAAATTAATATTTCCGATATCATTATCATATTGCACATAACACAAATCTGCTACATGAACATTATTAACTCTAGTATTCTTTACCTGACTGTGTCCATAAATCCAATTAACGCCTTTTCGGAGTGGGCGCTCTCTACCGTTCTTTAAATAAACACGTTTATATTTTCAAAAACAAATAAGCATGCATGTTTGCTTAAATAAATATTCGTATTTCATATTGCACATAACATAAATTTAAATCCATAACCAATACCAAACATATTGTTAACATGATTTAGCTATAATCTGCGTGTAGAGTTATATAGTTAATGGTCAATTCAATCGACATCTTCACTAGGGTATCTCAAGGCTGATTGCGTCCTTCAATATGTTCCCCGTGGTTGGCGACGCAGTGTTGAGCCCGCGCTCTCATGTGAAGTACACCTGATCTAACCTGACGTGTGCGTCTGATCTCACGGACAGTCCTCTGAATCCGTTGTTGGATGTCTTGAACATCACGGGGTGGTGTCCTGTACACTTTGGACTTCATGAAGCCCCACAGATAAAAGTCCAGCGGCGTCAAGTCTGGCGATCTAGGGGGCCAGTTAATGGGGTGTCCCATACCAACCACTCTGTTTGGAAAAACTGCTTGCAATCGGTTGCGAACCACAATCGCACGATGTGCCGGGGCCCCATCCTGAATCCACCACGCACGGCGAATAGTTCCATTTTGATTGACACCAAACATAGCTTCAACCTGTGGCAGAACATAGTTATTTAGCATGTCTAAATATGCTTGTCCATTCACATTTCCTTGAAAGAAATAGGGACCGATGATGTTGTTACGGACCAATCCAATCCAAACACACACCTTCAATCTTGAGCAAGGCCTGTCATAGGCGAAGTCCTGTGGGGGATTGCCTAGCGGAGCATATTGAACAACGTTATGGTTCGAAACCTCTCCATTCATCTGGAAAACAGCTTCATCGCCAATAATGATGTTGGCAATGAAATGTCTTGGCTTGTTCAGCAGCCAATTGCAATACTCAAGGCGTCTTGCAGCATCGCCGTCGTGCAGGCCGTGTCGTATTTGCATTCTGAACGGATGCCATTTCATGTCTATCTTAGTTATTCTGTTAAAAGAGGACTTGCTGATATTTGGGCAATTGTTCCTCCGTGCTGTTACATTTGGGTCGTTTCTTAAGGCTTGTCGCACAGCGTTAATATTTACTACTGTTCTCACTGTCCGAGAGCGTCCTGAAGCATCCTTGTGCCTATTTGTGCTCACTCCATACAGCAAATATTTTTCAACATTCCTCATAACAGTTGAACGATATGGTATCTTCCTTCCCGGGTATTCTACTCGGAATAACTGTTGCACTTGGTTGGAGCTTTTAGTCGAAAAATATGTTACAACCATGAACACTCGTTCGTCAAACGAAAAGAATTCAGCCATGTTTCTCCGCTTCTTAAAAGTAGGCCTAACGCATTTCCTTTTACATTTAACACGTCTCAGCACACTGTATGCCTACACGCTTTATCGATTAAAATTCTTAAAATAGAATCAGTAATTAGCATAACAATACCTTTTATTTCAAACCCCTCACTCCTAGCACGTGTAAGCAAACACATTCAAAAAAGCGCGCGCTGGTTGTGATTTGAATATCGTAAGCCTCGGAGTTCGGTGAATTACCTCAAATCGGTTGAGCCGGTTTTTGACCTACCTCTCTTTGATGAAACGTAACTAGAAAACCATTTTAGCAATGTCAATAATTTTTTCACCAGTACAAAGAAGAAATTCCACGGTTTTCAGAATGTCTAAATTTGATACCAATCAATTGGATGAAAGTTAGAATAAAGCGCTTCAAAAATAAGTTGCAGGTTTTCTGGGACACCCTGTACTGATGTAAACAACGGTCACCTCATCTATACAAAACAGAATTTTCAGAAACCTTTCCCAACTTGCAAGGTCTATCGCATGAATTACTAAACCAATCCTAGGCATGTTTGTACTTATTACAATGCATATCTCATGGTGATTCCAAATATGATAATGAAATGCAATTATTTTGACATTTTTGAAACATTTTGTGAACATTTTGAATGTCGTCTGCAGACGCCTGACGTGTGGAAAGTGTTAACATTGTTCTGTGCTGGATTTATGCATTATTCTCCTAACAGTGTGATACAATGATATTCAGGCCTCCAAATAAGCATGATGAACCACCAATACTTGTTGTTTTTTGACAACAATAGCTCCTGGTCCTGCATCGTAGCACATCGTTATGGTCAAGTTAGTGGTTTGGGTCAAGAAATACCCATTAGCCTAATTCTCACAGTGATGTGGTCATTATTAGTGGCTATGGTCAATATTGTACCCATTATTTCTAAGAGTGTAGCACAATGGTCACTGTTAGTGGCTATGGTCAATATTGTACCCATTATTTCTAAGAGTGTAGCACAATGATATGGTCAAGTTAGTGGCTATGGTCAAGAATCATGGCTGCATTATTCATGTTAGCCATCGGTGATGGTCAAGTTGATTCGTTGGGTTATGTGACACATAGGAGGAAAACAACTGAGGCGATGGTCAAGTTGAATAATTGGGTGTTATATATGAGGAAAAATACAAATCTGACATTTGAAAGAGTATATCCTAGACTGACCTATCATTTTGATTAGAGTTACTGTTTTCTATGTGTGTATAGACCATTTCAAATTGAGATCGGAAATCTTCGGAAAAACAGGTCACGTGGAGTAGGTGCGTTGCGCGTTCTTCGCAACAGTTGATCGCATTCACAGCATTGTCCTAGTTGGTTGTCCGCCTCATTGATTTACTATGTTCGCATACACGCGTGCACACATGAGAAGTAAAACGTGGAACGAGACTATTTTGGTTTTTTTTATCAACAAAGGCGCTGACGGACAAATTCCAAATGTATCGAGCAGACGGTAAAAAGTGAAAATATTACCCCAAATTTCTTTCATCTCACTCGTTTTTGTAACTGAAATGCCGCAACATCAACTTTGTGAGGGATACAATCTATCACCAACACCAGCGCAATCTACCACACGGGCAGACGGGTGAAAACACGTTGTTTTTCTCCGGCACATGGCCATGACCTGTCAGGAGCTGACAGCAGTGGCGTACCGACCGGGGGGGCAGGGGGGGCAAGTTGCCCCCCCTGGCTCCAAATACCGGGACGCTAAATTCCCAAGACCGGGTCGCTAAATTTGCATAAGGAAAAAAATTAGAGCCTAAAACACTGAGGAATTGGCATTATTTGTTAACTGTTGTGCTTTTTTAAGTCCAAAATGTTGTGACCGTGCGAAATGTTGTGACTGTGCGAAATTTTGTGACTGTGCGAAATTTTGTGACTATGTGAAATTTTGTGACCGTGCGAATTTTTTTGTCCCTACACCCCCCCCCCCCCCCCCCCCCACTTACGTGAAATTCACGAGTTGACTGACTGGGAAAAAATGTGGGGCAACCTTTTACGAAAATTTACCGGGAAATTTACGCCACTACCGGGACGACATACTTCTGCCCCCCCTGGCTCACATGCCGCGGTACGCGCCTGGCTGACAGGTCATGGAACCGAGTGTCAAACACTCGGCTAACTGGAAACATTCGGAACCGATCGTATATTTTCGGATTTGAAATGGTCTATTATATCTCATCTATCTTAAAAATATGATTGTCAAAGCGGAAAAAACCCATTGAAATATGTGTATGCTGATACCTTTGTACAATTGATATACAATGGAGATCATAGCCATTAATGATTTGAATTAACTGATACCAGGCTGATGATACATTATTTCCCAACACCTCTAATCTTTACTTTAGTTTGATTTGATTGAGTCAGTTCTCGGTTTGTCCATATATAAATCAAAGTTTAAATATCAAATGTCTGTACATTTCTATGCAATTAATTTAAATAGTGGCTGTTGAGCATTATTAGAACACAATCTATGAGCTGGTTTATTCGTATGACTTAGAGCACGAGGCAGCGTAGCTGCCGAGAGCTATAAGGAATTAAAAGCACTCATTGACAGTGACTATTTTAGTGATGATTTATGTGGCAGAGTTCTACCCTACACATCAGATACACACTACTTGCACAGTAGGACACCTCTCACTCATTCAGACATCCAGACTTAGACAATCAGACCATGAAAGTAACAGACCCCAGACTATACAATCATCTACTGAACACACACACACCAAGTTGGCTAATAATTGCAGCGCTGTAATTAATCAGGTTATTTACGATGTAAAATTATCATCAGTCTGTCAAATTATCAGCACTCTGGAAGCTGTACAATAAGTGAAATTTGTGGAATTCTGGATTGGCTGTGTATGTGCTTTTATGTTTCTAATATGATAGTTAACAAAATGCATGTGGAAAAGGGATTCTTCTAAGGAAGCCTGCGGTAAAAGTTTTAGAAAATCTAAGAACTGTGGTTTATTCTGTTTCTTAGGGTAGTTTAAAATTAAGCATGTCCGAAAATGATTCGACCAAGGAAGCCTTCGGTAAAGGTTTTAGAATTTAGTAGTTGCACATTTCTACCCTGCTAGCTGTGGTAAGGGTGGAATGGCAGCACATACACTGTGTGTTAATGTTACAATAGGCCTGTTCAGACGATCACTAGTCTCGAGCTTAAACAAATCTACCGCAAATCCAGAGTGGCTGTCCAGACGACAATCTTAGCCTTGAGTCTAGTGATACCATTGCGGTAGCTTCGAGACTAACTCACGGTCGCAAGATTCTCAGATTGCCGGAAGTAATGTATTGATATAAGAATTAACACGGCAGGCACGCTCTCAGCTAACTCTCGGTTAGTGCTTCGGGACTTGTTAACAGCTAGATTTCTTAGCTTTAGACTTGATGTTAGTTAACCATGACATGATTTGGCAATTAACCAAATGTTTAGTCTCAAGACTAGCTAATCTCTAGGTTAGCACCCATTGTCTGAATGCCCAGTGTTATCATTAATGTTTCTTGTTTCTCATTCTCATCTTCCCTCTATTCTCTTCTCCTCTTTAATTATTACCAGGATTACCATGAAAGCAAGAGAATATTACCTGAAAAATAACACTCAACTCAGCAAGAAAACTACACCTGCTTCAACTGTGTAAATTGTATGATGTCAAGAAACCTATCGGTAGAAGTAGGTACTATAACAAACCTTGAAAACATTTCATTAAGTATGTGCTCATGTCCGCTAACCGAATTACACAGATACGCGGCGCGGTGCATGTTTTCTCTTCGTATTTAGAGGCTTAACATATGATCGATCGCTTTAGTAGGTTGAAATTTCGCTCATTTTACCCCCTTTTTCGTGCAAAAACGAGGACATTTTGCCTGGAAAAAGCACCCCTTATTTGACCATTTCAAGGACCCTTTTTAACCACTTCAAGGACCCCATTTATGCGCAAAAATGTGGACACATTTGGTTCAAAATACTCCCTTTTACAATTTATGCACATGGGGTCTTCAATGATATAATAAATTTCCTACCGTTTTTTATTTTGGAAAATTGCGGACATGATATGAAAACTCCACCTTTTCCACAATGTTTGGGACAATCATGTATACCCAAGTTAATGTCAACTGAAACCACTGAGGCATGGGAATCATGTGTGCATTATGTGGGTTTTGTCTTAGAAGCACATGAGGCTCCAGCTACAAAACATGCACAAATCTTGGACAATCATGTCAAAACTGAAATTGGGGAAGAAAATAATGTTTACGAGTTGATGAAAGTGGTATTAATTTGTGAACGTCCATTAGGCAAAAAAAGGTCTGTCTCACATACATTTGGGAATATAGCTAAGCTATAATGCTATATGTTCGTTGGGGTGGTTTATTTTAGTACATGGTCCCATCACAGAATGGCAAGTTTGTGTTATTTATTGTGGGGTGTTTGTATATTTGGTAATGGGTCCAAACGGGTCCAAATGGATCCAAATGTATCCAAATGTATCCAAATGGGTACAAACGGGTCCAATATAGATCCAAATGGGTCCAAATAGATCGAAACGGGTCTAAATGTAACACAGTTTGTCCAGGAAATGCAAAAAAGGAAGGTAAATATACAAACACGTGCGATATATTATATTATTTGCAGCTCGTCCACCACGGGCATTTCTGGTTTTAGGGTTGGGCGTATCGATAAAATGCGTCCCAATCAGAGGTGGGGTGTGTGTACAGGGTATATAACGGGTCATGACTTCGTATAAAGTAATTCCAGTAACCACGTTGGGGTGGGGTGGGGGAAATAGTATAGTATAGTATGAGTTGAGGATACAGGGGGGGGTAGTATAGTATAGTATGAGTGGCGGATACAGAGGGGGCGGGCGCCCCCTTAAAATTTGACAATAATAAAAAAATATTTAAAAAAAATAATTAAAAAAATAATTTAAAAATATTTTAAAAATATTTAAAAAATAATAAAAAAATATGAAAAAAAAAATAATAATAATAACACTAATAATAATAAAAAATAAAAAAAAAAATTAAAAAAAATATTTTTATTTTTTATTGTTCTGCCATTTTACACTAACATTGTGAAAAGTGGTCTACTTCTAACTAATTTGGTATGAAAACTCGCGCGTGCTTTGTTTTATGCTTAAATTGTCAATATTTGGTCTAGCGTAGGCCTAATCTAATTTGGTAAGAAAATACGCGGACAAATTGCCAATTTGTTTCAAATGTTAAGTAATTTTGTTTATTTTATTTTATTTTATTTTTTTTGGGGGGGGGGGCAAAGTGAAGGGCAACAAATGTGTTAGGTGGGGAATGCCTGCCAACCCCCCAATCCCCACCCCTACCCCTTGCCCCAAGTTTAGCGCCGCCACTGAGCCCATAACAAACAGCTGAATATATTGCATGTTCGTCAAATTGAATCAGTGGCGCATGGCCTCATAGATAATGTAGATGAGAAACACGTGGGTGGCGAACCTGTCAAATTCGAGACTCATATGTCAAAATTACCTACCCCTCCCCCTACAGCTGAAACTGAAAATTACATGACCCCCTGCTAACCAATAAATAGCTTTTTACACCCCCCCCCCCCCCCCCACCGAATTTTGTTCACGGATACGTTGGCAAATTTTGTTTGTGCCCTAAAGTCTGAACGGCCAATAATGATAGATGCCCCTTCTTTATTGTGTGAAATTAGTATGGTGAGCGCTTTTTAAGATTTCAGCTGCTGGCGGGAATAAATTGGTAACTTTTACGATTTTCTCGGCGGTACATCATGCCTATCGTCGGTTACAACTATACCGTGCCCCATCCCCCCCACCCCCCGCCCCCAGTTTCCAAAAGCTGGGTACGCCACTGTGAATCACTGCCAAAGGTGGGTAACCACCAGCCAGTTTGTGGGTATACACCACCATAGTCGCTTCCATTGAAACGTGCGTTAGAAACCCGATGTTCAATCGCTTCTCCTGGGGTCCCTCTCCTTAGCTGGGATATTTATTTTTGTTGTAAAATCTTCGTAATTTTGTTTTCTTTAATATTATCAACATTTCACATATGATCGACAGTCCCAGTTTTTCAGAAATTTTGAATGTCGCAAATCACTAGCTTTTATAGTGCGTAAAAATCAGGAAAATCAGAGTTTCGGGCCGCTTTACACGTGTGATCAAGACTCACGCCCAAGAATAATTCGTGACTTTTTACATTTCAGATTACAATCGTGAAGGTTTCAACTTCTTAATAAAACAAAATCTAAGACCTATGGTGATAATCTCGTCAAAATATTCACATTTGAAGCAGCAATCAAAGTTTTTTTAGGGACTTTAGTACCCCTGCACCCTGGCCCGCGGAAGGTTATGGTGGTGTGTACTCTTGTGTACTACTCAATGGGCACATTTCTTGAGACCTGCTTCTAAAAGAGGGAACTCAAACTTTTGGAATGTGGCAATTTTAAGGATGACTTCTCATGTAAAATAGGAAACATCGAGTTGAAATTCGGGCCAGCAATCAGAACATCTACCTTTAAAGGCATATTATGTGATTGTCCAGGGGGCGCCCTCTATTCATGATTTTTTTTTAAAAGTAGATGTTCTTGCAGATTTACACTCTGATAAGGAATCATAAATACTTTCTTTAGACACAAAGCGATACGATTCCTAATTACTTCAGAATCATGGTTTAAAGAGTGAAAATAACCTGACTGATAGTCAGTGGTGGTGTTATGTTTTAAAATTAGCAATAAGTGTCATAGCGTGACCAGTAGGCTATATGGTGTTCACACGGGTGTGTGTGGGGGAGGGGGGGGGGGGGGGGTCTTGTTACATCCTGGATCATTTGATAGCGGGAGAAGGGGGGGGGGGCATTGTGGCACACTTTTCCCCACACCCACTACAGGGATAGCACTGGATCAAAAATGTGAGAGGTCCCATGACATTTTTCAGGACCCCGTAGGACTTCAAAAAACAAATTTAAGAGGTCCCCCAAGAAATTGAGGGGTCCTGAAGTTTGGGTATTTGAAAATTTTACTTTTTTTACGGGCAGTTTTAATGAATTTATATGGTGAGCAAAGGATATATAAGTAATTTACAGAATTTCTAAGGTTTCCATTTCCATACATCGTCAAATGTAAGGGGTCCCTTCAATTTTGATCGGGACCCGCAAGTCTTTCCCATTTGATAGCTGACGCGTCACTATTAGAAAGTGAGAGGTCTAGGACGCGCAGACGCGTCAGAATGCGACCCCTGACCCACTATCCTCTCACTAATCTAATCTTAAATAGAATACAGATAATACTGTAAAACCAATTAATTTCGCGAGGTATTTAATTTCGCGAAACTGAACATTTTGTATTGGAAGTAACATGCCAGATCCGCGAAACTTAATGCCCGCTAAGATAGCAGTCATTTTAAATTCGAAAAATTAAGTATCCGCGAAATTATAGTGTTATACAGAAATTTAGAGATCGTGAATAAAAGAATAATGTTGCAGACAAACCCCGTTAAAGGTAGATGTTCCGATTTTCAACTTGAAGTTTTCTATTCTACATGAAAGGTCATCCTTAAAAACGTCGTGTCCCAAAATTTGAGATGCATAGCTATTATGGTTCTTATTTTAGACGCACAAGATGCTGTGAACTGTACCCATTGCGTAGTACACAAACTATATCGGTGGTAACCACCGTCCATTCGCAGTAATTCAACGCTATTTCGTCGATTTCTCTGTCATTATACCGAATTAGGCCGTCAAATTTCAGTATGATGATGAGAAAAATACGAGCTTTCATATGATATGAAAATCTCCGTATGTTTGAAATAATTCTGTGTTACGAAAATGTGATCGGGTCATCTACCTTTAACATTCTTACAAACGATATTGTTGAAAAATTAGAAAATATTGTTGCAAAATTAGAAAACATTCTCGCTTAATTAGTTAGAAATATTGAAAAATATTGAAAAATGTTGCATAAAAAATCTAAACATTCTTGCAAACAATATTGTTGCAATATTAGAAAACATTCTCGCAAAATTAGAGAAATATTTGCAAAAATACAACAAGTTTTCGAAAAATGCAGATATTTCTAATATTGGCGCTCCTAAGACACCGTACTTCAATCAAGGCTCGTTGCACTCCGGGATGGCGACGTGCTCCTTATAGTCGCAGATTATTTAATACCGAACATTCTGACCTAATTATCGCCGATTTTAAGCTTACACAACCCGTTTCGATCTATTTGGACCCATTTGGATCTATTTCGGACCCGTTTGGATCTATTTCGGACCCGTTTGTACCCATTTGGATACGTTTGGATCCATTTGGACCCGTTTGGACCCGTTTGGATCCATTACCAAATATACAAACACCCATTTATTATGTCATCTTTTTTCTTCAACTCCACCTTACACACACCTGAGTAGTGTGTAAATGTCAAGGAACACTTTTAGGAAATTGTCTAGTTAGACCGTACTGTAAGACTGTGCTTGTATCCTAATAAAGGATGTCGGAAGTAAGCATGCGGTGCACAGAGACCCTATGTGATAAGACCCGCAAGGTACGCACACCAACAACAAGGCCTTCAAAATAGATGCAGATTATATAGGGTGGTTAAACCTGTGTCCGTCTGGGTCCTGGTAGATACATAAAACAAAAAGTGTCAGACCAGGTGCTTTAATGTTAGCTTATGTAAAATAAGTAATAAATACCAAAAAGCTGAGATATACATTAAACGAGGATATTTCCTCTCTTCATTATGATGCCTCATTCATAAAATGGAGTGGATACTTTTAAAGTTATGATGACTTAAGTAACCATACCAACTGAGCACAAAGTCGCATTAACCCTGACCTTCAATTAAAAGGGCAATTAAAAAAAAAGTTTCAGTAAATAGCGATGATATTTCAACATATTTAAACATTGTTTTAATCAAGTTTTGCTGCTTTTTGTGAGTAGAAACAACAATTATAATGCCCAATTATAATGATTATCTTTAATATTAAGTAAATTTTGTAGTAAAATAACAACAACTTTAACATCTCTTAGTACACCTTTAAATCTAGCAGCAGACTTAATATTCCGTTCTGTATATTACAATGAATTTGTGACACCCCCATATCATATTCCTGTTTGTTGTCTTTCCTCCTAATGGCTATATGACTTCCAGTTACAGCGTACAATTAGTTATAGACAGTGTACGTTTATGCTGTGTCACGTCACTAATTAGACACTATGCCTCCACCTGTCTGTAGGGGTTGTAATGTTTACCTAACACTGTTATAGTGTTACTATGTTATTATTAAAAGCTAATACTTGATGACATTGATACACAAGAGAAAGTATATTAGTGTTTGTGTGCGTGATAATATGATAACATTGGTTAATCTTGTGACAGATTTGATTGAGTCGTCCAAAATTACCGCCATTTTCACTTACGCATAAAGCGTATGTAACGTTTTACCTCCGGAGGGGGGGGGGGGGCACTGACATTGAAAAGGGATATAGGTATATGCCGCCCTGAAGACCCCCTTTTTCACCCTCTTCTGCTCGCTCGAGCTTGCATCAGCTCTTAAGACCCCCATTTTATTGAAAATTCAAAAGTTATGAAAATTTGCATTCCAATGCCCCAAATATTTGAAAAATGTGCATTCTTACTAAACAAATTGGTAAAACCAGCTCTTGAGACCCTACTTTTTGGAGAAATCAGTTCTTAAAAGACCCCATTTTTCATCAAAAAACGCTCTGCTCCGAAGCCCCAGTTTTTGAGACCCCAAAATAAGTTGAGTGCCCCCGCCCCCAGGTTTAACCCCTCCCTCCCCTAGTTACGTAGGCAATAAATGGCAAAATATTTCTGACCTGAGAACTAATGAGGCACATGGACATCAATGTGAACAAGAACATAACCCCAACTTCAATTACATGAACACTCCACTCAAACGTATACAGGGCCTATATTATAAACCAAAATCCAATAAATATACTTGGAATTATAAAGGTTTGATGGAAACATTTTATTTTGCTGACAGATGTCATGTTTTGCTTTTCAATTAATTAAAATGAATTTGATAAGGCCAAATAAAAGTTTAAAATTGTCTCCGAAGAAATCTGAAAAAGGGCTAGGCGAAATGCAATACAAAAACAATAAATACTATGTGAAATGCGGTTTTGGTTTTGTTTTACATAAGACATCTGTGAAGTAAGAAAATGAAGCTGATATGGAACTTCACAATGGGAAATTAAAATGTGAAGAAATGTAGTCCAATAAATCACTGGAGTCAGTTGTTTTTCTTGAATTTAAATACTGTTTTAATATTGAGGAAAAAACCCCACATTTCATCCAAAAAAAGAGTTTGATTTCATAGAGTCACAACTTGGCTCTCACACCATCATATATTCAAAAGTTAAAAAAACACAACTAAAACAAGGTCTTCTAAAAAACTGGGTGGACAAATGTTTTTAGTGTCAAAAGGATGAGAAGACTTGGAATGGATCTGTATTTTGTGGAAGTCGGCAAGAGGATCACTAGTGTGTTGTTTCTGGAAGGAAATCACCGAGACGTTATGTGAGCGATATGTGGTGAAGTTTATGGAGAAAAATAAATTGAAAGAAAAAATATCATAATTTATAATTTAATTTAAATTCCAATGTTTATTAATTACGAGAAAAATGTAATTTATGACAAATTCAAAAATGCAACAAAATAAATTGGATTTCCCGGGGCGCCAGAATAATTATTATAATACTAAAAGTAAAATAGGCAATCGTTTTGTAAAAATAAATCACGAACATGATCACAACATAACAGCCGAATCAAAAAAAGAAAATTGTGATATTATTTATATTCATTAATAGCACATTTATTTAAAGGCTACATTGTCAATTAAAGCACCATTTTATTTACGGTAATAGACACATTTAATATAAAATATCATTAAAGTACTAATTTCGCACTGAATAACTGAATTTGGCGGTATTTTCGGATTTTATTACAACCACTTTTGAAAGCTAAGGTGTCCAAGTTAACTTGTCCACCAAAAATGTGGCTAGTTGCCATTGTTCTTTGCCCGGCAGTTTGCGCATGCATCCTGATTTGTTTAGGACCTGTGCTTTTAAAACTCGCGCCAAAGCATTATAAAGGGCAATACGGCATAGCGGACAGTGTTGTGGTCATATGGTGTTCCCTCAAGCGTGTATCGACAATCCAGTCCCTTCGACCGTTGCGTTTGTTGATAAACATTGGATGTAAACAACGGTCACCTCAACTATACACAATTATACACAATTAGACATAATTAAAAAAAACCTACCTGGTAACTGGAATTGAAAAAAAAAGAAGTTTTGCCCAAGATGTTGGTTTTATGCCCCTTTGACCTAACATATCTCAGCAACCAAATGTCCGATTGAATTAACATTTTCAGTTCTGGAATCGTCAGACCAAGGGCTAAAGTACATGATCCAATGTCGTGAGCTGACCCATTAGCGTAGTTGGTTTGGTGTCTGACTTGCACACACATGGCCCGGGTTCAATCCCTGGCGCATGCCGAGACTGATTCCTCCCCCCCCCCCCCAAATAAAAAGGACATGGTTTTTCTCCCTGATTATTTGATTCCAAAAAATATGCCCTAGAGTTAGGGTTAAGGTTGTTCCTATGGCTAATTTTTTATTTGATATTTTAATAGAGCTTGCTGAGCTCCACAATAATCTGAAATTTGAGATTGATCGGAGGTACGGTTTTCTAGATATGACAATTTTATTGTCAAAAATGAAGCGTTCATTTCTTTTGTTTCTTATTGTTTTTTTGACCCCCTAGCTGGCCTAGCAAAATAATTAATCTATGCAAAATTGTTAAATTAATTTTTACAAGAAAAGTATAAGCTGACATTTTGGGAGCTTGTTAATTATAGTTTTTTATAAAGTTTCCTGTGCTGCGGGAGGCTGTAAGACATCTGCATAATTAGTTATACTTAATTATCAAAAACAAAAAGATTACACAAAATTGGGCTGATTAATGCACTTAATTAATTTTTTCAACTTCATGCACTTAACTAAATGTAATGCCACTTGGTGTTTATGTTGGCTATACAACTCTCCTTAATTCCTGTGCTGCGGGAATCTAATGGAGTTTTCAATAAAAAATTAGAGCAAAAACAAAAAACTAAATTTGTATAGCAATTTTACCTAGGGAGTCAAAAAACAATATAAAACAAAAGAAAATAGACTGCCCTCTGTTGGCCGAAAAACAAAACAAAACAAAAGAATTCAAAATGAATTAAATGGATTTTTGAAAATAAAATTGTCATATCTAGAAAACCGTACCTCCGATCAATCTCAAATTTCAGATTATTGTGGAGCTCAGCAAGTTCTATTAAAATATCAAATAAAAAATTAGCCATAGGAACAACCTTAATATGCATTTTATTGCTTCTTTGATAATATTAAGGTGTCATGTATCATGGTGTCAGTTAGCATTCCATTTGTTAAATTAATTAGATATCTGGAATAGACCAAATTGTATTACACCAAGTAATTTTAAGACAATTATTACTTCTAACCTGGAACTTGTTTACAGTCATCTTTGGTCTAAGACTATTAGTAATTTTCAAGCTAAATTGAGGTCTTATTGTCTTTTCAAAACATCGTTTTCTCTTGAGAATTATGTTGTTATGTTCAACCGGTCTACTAGGAATATCTTCACTAAATTAAGAATTAGTGCTCATTCATTAATGATTGAGAAAGGTAGACATGTTACACCCAAAATCCAACCTCAGGACAGAATCTGTAAATTATGTGATTTGAGTTTGGTTGAGGATGAATTTCATCTTATAATGAAATGCCCATTTTACTCAACCTTACGTGATGATCTCTTATGTAAACTCTCCGACATTTACAATTTAGATTCAATGTCTAGTAATGAGATTTTCACAACAATCATGGGTGTCTCTGACTATGACTGCATTCAACCCGTCATTAAATATGTTAAACAAGCTTTTGAGGCTCGACAATCATTGGATATATAGACACGATGAATTTATATGTTAACATCGCGTCTATTTTCTAACATTATTAATAAATATTATATTTTTAAGTATTAGGTTATTGTTGTATTTAACGTAGCTTTAGTTGATGTTTTATGTATTTTGTTTTGATTATACCTGTTTGTTTGGTGATATCAATAAAACACTTTGACTTTGTTAAGCATGTCTTATGATGTGGTATAGTCCATTGCCATAGGCAGATACGCTCAATGAGTGACCACTTCCAAACTCTTAGCGTTATCTAAACATTACTTGTACTAACTGCTTTACATGCGTGTTGATGATGTGTTGTGACAAGGAGTTTGGTAGGTGAGGCCACTGACCAACAGGTTAGGACTATATCCAGGCCCGCCCGGAACCAGGGGGGTGGGGTGCATCCCCAATCTCAAAGTCCCCTAAAAGGTCCATAAAATGCTGTTTGCGAGTGTAGCGAACTAAAAAAAGGTCCACTTTTGACTAAATTTGCACCCCCCTGAAAAATACCAGTTACTGGCCCTGGTTTATCCTACACTCCTATTTCACAAAAATCACAATTTAAGTGTCTGATAGGAATGAGCACGATTATTAGTATTTGTAAGATATGGCCTAAAAAGAAATGCTGTGGGTTTTTTTGCTGACAAATTTTACAGACTGTGGCTGTCGTGGTTCATAATTGATGAATGTCAATTTTACTAATGTTTCTAGTGTGATATTAATAGTTTGAAAACTATTTATTTCAAGCATACTTGGTTTTTAAGATTTAAATTTGACGCAAATTATCAAAATATTACTACTTTCTGTTTGAAATGAAGTATGCTTGAATTGTATAAGTTACACACAGATTAAGCTGAGACAAACCATCTTTTTTTTCATCTTCTCTTTACAGTTTCCCCCGAAGTATAGTTTCACTCGGCAATGTTGAAGTGTTTAAATGACAAGTATATACACATCCAAACCGGCTTTGATGTGTCATCATATTACATTTAGGCCATGAACAAAAAAAACCCTGTTCTATGGGCCCGACTGACCCATTTTCTTAGAATTTTCAATTTTTTTGTTGTTGAAAAGTTTGGGAAAATTAGAAACAATTTGATTTAAAAAAAAAAAAAATGAAATGTTTTAACATCGAAAATTCTTCCAAAACTCCAGAAATGTTGTAAAAACAACAAGAAAACTCCCGACTGACCGACCCAACCAAGTGAGGTCCGCTTGCCAGTTAGAACAAGGTGTTTTTTGGTGGCCTTTATATCTGTGTCACAATTCCATTAGGGCACCATAACCAGACATTGTAAGAAGCTCAAATCTGGGTTCAAAGTGGCTGCCAATGGCCATCTATACTGTAAAACCAGAAAGGTTCGCGAGTTTAAAATTTCACAAAACACTAATACTGGCCTAACCGCCTAATTCACGGCGAGTAAGTGCTCCCCGCGAAATTAGCGACATTGAAATGCACTCAAACATTTGTGGTTTAACAGTATTGTATTCTGTTTCTAGATAACACTTTTGTCTCACCGGCACTTGAGATCTGACTCTCCCTTACGAAAATGCAATCACCAAAATTTGGTTGCAGCAAGGTGGTACCAGGTTGCGCAAGGTTGTCGCAAGGTTGCAGACGTTTGTCGCAAGGTTGCGCAAGGTTGTTGATGATTGCTGCAAGGTTGCGCAACCTTCTCAGAAAAACCAAACTGGTTGTGCAAGGTTGCTGCAACCAGTTCAGAAGAACCAAACTGGTTGCGCAAGGTTGCGGATGGTTGCTGCAAGGTTGCGCAACCTTCTCAGAATTCTCAAACTGCTTGCGCAAGCTCCTGCAACCAGTTCAGAAGAACTAAACTGGTTGCGGATGGTTGCGCAACCTTCTCAGAATTACCAAACTGGTTGCGCAACCTCCTGCAACCAGTTCAGAAGAACCAAACTGGTTGCGGATGGTTGCGCAAACTTCAAAGAAGTACCAAACTGGTTGCGCAAGCTCCCGCAACCTCTTCAGAAACACCAAACTGGTTGCGCAAGGTTTCTTCTTATGTTCAAAGGTCAGGTCAAAAGGTCAAACATGTGAAATAAACATTGCTGTCATTGTAACCTCTACTAAAATTGTAGTGACTTTGATGATTAATTGTACCCATACTTTGTAATCAATTTCATAATGAAAATGAGGTATGCTAGAAAAACAAGTTGTGAATCATATTCTAATCTTTGAAGGAAACTGATGTTGCAGATAAAAATGCTGAAGAATAGTAAGTTTAAAACATATAAGCTTATTTTGGTATTGGTTCCGAATTTTGACACACGTTTTTGGTGGTTGCTAGCTGGTTGCAAACAGGTTGCGCAAGGTTATATTTTTCCAAATTTAACCAGTTGCTTGCGCAACCTTGCGCAACCTTGCACCATTAGCTGGTTGCGGCAGGTTGCGCAAGCTTTAGATGTTTCTGCAAGGTTGCACAAGGTTATAATGTTCCAAATTTAACCAGTTGCTTGCGCAACCTTGCACCACTAGCTGGTTGCGGCAGGTTGCGGCAGGTTGCGCAAGCTTTAGATGTTTCTGCAAGGTTGCGCAACGTTGTAATGTTCCAAATTGAACCAGTTGCTTGCGCAACCTTGCACCACTAGCTGGTTGCGGCAGGCTGCGCAAGCTTTAGATGTTTCTGCAAGGTTGCGCAAGGTTGTAATGTTCCAAATTTAACCAGTTGCTTGCGCAACCTTGCACCACTAGCTGGTTGCAGCAGGTTGCGCAAGCTTTAGATGTTTCTGCAAGGTTGTAATGTTCCAAATTTAACCAGTTGCTTGCGCAACCTTGTGCTTGGTTGAGATACAAACTTAAGGTTACACCGCCAACTGACATTGCAAGGTTGCGCAAGGTTGCGCAAGGTTGTATTTTTCCAAATTTAACCTTGCGCAAGGTTGCACAAGGTTGTAATGTTCCAAATTTAACCTTGCGCAAGGTTGCGCAAGGTTGCAATGTTCCAAATTTAACCTTGCGCAAGGTTGTATTTTTCCACATTTAAGGTTGCGCAAGGTTGCGCAAAGTTGCGCAAGGTTGCAGAATTGATTGCGACAAAGGTTGCGATTTTCATAAGGGCTTGAGGCAAACTATCTATGATGCACACCATCTGATGATGGGTTAAAGGCACACAGGGATGGAACAATCTATCTATGATGCACACCATCTGATGATGGGTTAAAGGCACACAGGGATGGAACAAACTATCTATGATGCACACCATCTTATGATGGGTTAAAGGCACACAGGGATGGAACAATCTATCTATGATGCACACCATCTGATGATGGGTTAAAGGCACACAGGGATGGAACAATCTATCTATGATGCACAACATCTGATGATGGGTTAAAGGCACACAGGGATGGAACAATCTATCTATGATGCACACCTTCTTATGATGGGTTAAAGGCACACAGGGATGGAACAATCTATCTATGATGCACACCATCTTATGATGGGTTAAAGGCACACAGGGATGGAACAAACTATCTATGATGCGCACCATCTGATGATGGGTTAAAGGCACACAGGGATGGAACAATCTATCTATGATGCACACCATCTTATGATGGGTTAAAGGCACACAGGGATGGAACAATCTATCTATGATGCACACCATCTGATGATGGGTTAAAGGCACACAGGGATGGAACAATCGATCTATGATGCACAACATCTGATGATGGGTTAAAGGCACACAGGGATGGAACAATCTATCTATGATGCACACCATCTGATGATGGGTTAAAGGCACACAGGGATGGAACAATCTATCTATGATGCACACCTTCTTATGATGGGTTAAAGGCACACAGGGATGGAACAATCTATCTATGATGCACACCATCTGATGATGGGTTAAAGGCACACAGGGATGGAACAATCTATCTATGAAGCACACCATCTGATGATGGGTTAAAGGCACACAGGGATGGAACAATCTATCTATGATGCACAACATCTGATGATGGGTTAAAGGCACACAGGGATGGAACAATCTATCTATGATGCACACCATCTTATGATGGGTTAAAGGCACACAGGGATGTAACAATCTATCTATGATGCACACCATCTGATGATGGGTTAAAGGCACACAGGGATGGAACAATCTATCTATGATGCACACCATCTTATGATGGGTTAAAGGCACACAGGGATGGAACAATCTATCTATGATGCACACCATCTGATGATGGGTTAAAGGCACACAGGGATGGAACAATCTATCTATGAAGCACACCATCTGATGATGGGTTAAAGGCACACAGGGATGGAACAATCTATCTATGATGCACAACATCTGATGATGGGTTAAAGGCACACAGGGATGGAACAATCTATCTATGATGCACACCATCTGATGATGGGTTAAAGGCACACAGGGATGGAACAATCTATCTATGATGCACACCATCTGATGATGGGTTAAAGGCACACAGGGATGGAACAATCTATCTATGATGCACAACATCTGATGATGGGTTAAAGGCACACAGGGATGGAACAATCTATCTATGATGCACACCATCTGATGATGGGTTAAAGGCACACAGGGATGGAACAATCTATCTATGAAGCACACCATCTGATGATGGGTTAAAGGCACACAGGGATGGAACAATCTATCTATGATGCACACCATCTGATGATGGGTTAAAGGCACACAGGGATGGAACAATCTATCTATGATGCACAACATCTGATGATGGGTTAAAGGCACACAGGGATGGAACAATCTATCTATGATGCACACCATCTGATGATGGGTTAAAGGCACACAGGGATGGAACAATCTATCTATGATGCACACCATCTGATGATGGGTTAAAGGCACACAGGGATGGAACAATCTATCTATGATGCACAACATCTGATGATGGGTTAAAGGCACACAGGGATGGAACAATCTATCTATGATGCACACCATCTGATGATGGGTTAAAGGCACACAGGGATGGAACAATCTATCTATGATGCACACCATCTGATGATGGGTTAAAGGCACACAGGGATGGAACAATCTATCTATGATGCACACCATCTGATGATGGGTTAAAGGCACACAGGGATGGAACAATCTATCTATGATGCACACCATCTGATGATGGGTTAAAGGCACACAGGGATGGATCCTCAGATTTTTCAACCAGCCAGTCTGGCAGGTAACTCAGAAATATCCCTAACCTTCATAGACACTATTCACAACGGCCAAAAACAATGTCCACCCGCATGCTACAGCATTGATTGGATGAGGTCATCAAGATGATATGTGGGTACAAAATTACTGCCCGGGCAAGCTTTGGCAGCTTAGCTCAGTGGTTAGGGATGCGGCGGTGGTGAGGGGAGGGTCCGGGGGTCAAATCTCAGGAGTTTCACGGCAATTTGTTGGGTTTCGCTGTGATTTTTTTGGGTAAAAAATTCATACCATGTAAGAACTACGCACGTAGGGCTGCGTCATCATTTTTGTTCTTTTAGATTCAAAAGAACCTGATTCGTCACGAAAACTACTCCTCCCACTTCCATTGCAAATTGTTGACTATAAGGATTCATGTCAATAAAAAACAATGGGCGGCGAGGTTGTCTATTTATACAGAAAAATCAATACTCCTGTTTGACTCAGGCCTCCCTGTAGCGAATCTGACATGCTTTGTCCCCCTCCCCCTGTTTCCAAACAAAAACATAGCCTGGCTGGTTAGGGATATACCTGCCCATAGCCTGGCTGGTTAGGGATATACCTGCCCAACAGAAATTCCACCAGCAGCTGTAACTCACTTACACTGTGAGTTTCAGTCAGCTAGCATGTCACGCAAATGGTCGCTATTTTCTTTTTCAGCCAGCGCGATTGACCTCGCTCGGCTAACGGACGTTTTTGCAAGGATGAAAATGAGAAGAGTTTTAAATTTGCTATTTTTGTGTCATTTCAGATCCAATCTCCACTTTAAACTCCTTATTATGGTTGGCAAGGCTTCAATCTTAATTAATACGGGTGATTTAATCCTTTAAAATGATGCGTAGGACCTAAAATACTGAAAACAGTATCACAATTTTCCTGCAATATTTACATTAAAAAATGTCTCCATAAATTTGCCATATCTCGTTAAATATGGTCACTACCCTCCTGAATATTTCGCAGCAAATAAAGTGTAGTCTTCGTCTCCGTAAAATGTTAACATTCGGAAGGCTTATTGCTTCAAACGGTCAGGACCAGGAAAATAAGATGAACTGATGATTTTAGTTTGGCAAATTTTGCACATTCTGTCATTCTCTGTGTAGAAAGTCGCGTTACCGATCGATGAACCTATTGTCCCGTCAAGATAAAGTAAACCAGCCGTGCGTGTAGTGTCGCGGGAAACGCATGTATTTCAAATGGATATCCCTAACATATGCTATGTCTATACAGAGAGCATGTGGAACCACAGCAAAATTCCGATCTTTCCACCAAAACTGTATAGTACATGTGAATATTTAAAGCAGATAATTATTCTCAACCCTTCTAATCTTTTACTATATCAAAGATCAATGCTTCAAATTGAAGTCTGTGTTAGCAAATTAATATTCAAATGCTTCAAACGGTCACGACCAGGGTTTTTAATCGCATATCACATAATCATGATCATTTTACCTCGTTTTTAAATCAAGAATTACATCATTTTATACAGTCATAAATGTACAATATCTGATATGAACGATAGCAGAAAATGATAAATCAAACAACTGTGAATAAAACCGTCTACATACATATTCTGGTTTTATGAGAAAGCGATCTAAAGTGAGCTCTTCTATTCGGAAAATTTCGGAAATCATCGGAGCTTGCATATTGCAATTATATCCCGTGAAAAGAAAAAATGACCTTGCCGTGCACAGAGCGTGACCTGCTGGTTGACTGGTTTGAAATACTTTACCCGCCAGTTAGTATTTTCACCCGTCCAACGCAAAAGTTACCAGCTATGGGTAGGTGGGTGGGTGCTCAAGACCTGAAGACACAGTACACTGTGTTTTTTGGTTTAGGGACTGGCATCTTTACTAGGTCAACCAGTATTGAAAATGAAGGTTGCTCAACCTACCAAACCAAACCAAACCATACCAAACCAAGAATGGGTGGTTGCCGTTAGTATAGCCAAAGGGGTATAGATCGCGAGCGATCTGAAAAAGGGTACCTGGCTGCTGAAAATTAGTAACTCCCATAATACAGCACGGTCGATATCTCAAAAATATAAATAGATATGACACCTTGGAAATCATATTGATATATAATGGTATGCCAAAACACTCAGGGGGTTGGTGGTCGGGGAGGTAAAAAAGGTAAAAACAAGGATGGCACAAGCTAAAACTATAAATTGGATATCCTACAATCTTAAACTAGTAGTTATTGCGATTTATTCTGTTGAGCGCCCTCAAGCTCTGAACGGAATAAATCGCAATAACTACTAGTTTAAGATTGTAGGATATCCAATTTATAGTTTTCAGCAAGCTAGATGGTTCGCCGCCAAAAATATGCGATCTCTACCACCATCGCGTTAGTATATCAGGTATTTACACGAGCATGACTTGGCTATTTGGCCCTGGAACCTAACAGCAACATGGAATTGATGTTTACTTTTAGTGCAGATTGATGTTTACTTTTAGTAGGATTTTTGGTTTGGTTGGATTTGCCTCTGACAAAACTTTATATAGGAATATGGATTGCCAATGTAACCGCTAACGCGAAATTGGGCTTATTTTTAGAAGTCAGAATACATGTATTTTCTATTGGCAAACAATAAATGAGAGACCACTTGAACCTTGGTTTGGGAGTTAAAGTTGGCAACACTGAACGCACACCCAGTTGAAGTTGTTGAAGTAATTAACAATACCCCCTGAGAATTATCCACTTAGTTAAGGGTTTGGAATTTTGTTAAGCCATGGCGTTAAGTACCGAAACGTCGGATTTTGTAATAAAATGTTGTGCATCTTGAAACCAACACCTACTTTGTAGTAGTTTTTTATTCTCACCTATACAATGAGATGCAACGTAGCACCTCGGCCGTAATTTGGCAAAACAGCGTAACTCGAAAATGACGTTTTTGAGATATGAGCACTTTAAAGTTTAAGTGTTTGCATTTTCTCTATTATTTACAGAGAAAATTGATTTAAAAATGGAAACATGCATTATGTTTAATTTTTTTAATTTTTAAAAACTTATGTAAAGTAAACTATTTTTACTAAAGATACAGCTGATTTTGTCCAGATACGCGGGTTTGCCAATCCGACATCTAATTATACGCAGAGTTAATCTTGCAAAACAGCGTAACTCAAGTTACGTGTAATACTTTGGTTACTATTTTTTGGCCAAACCCGCGTATCTCGTAGCAAAATAGTTGTTTGGAAAAGACGCGTAACTTAGAGATATGCTGTTTTGCCAAGCAAAATAATAGATTTTGAAACACATAACTCGAGTAACGCTGTTTTACCATATTAAAATGCTAAAAGTTGCAAAATAAGGCTGAGATACGTTACGCTATCTTTAAAACGGTGCGTCGAGGTCTTTTGAGACTCTCACAGATGAAAAGAGCGCCCTCGATTTCCCCAGAAATGCATGTAACTCAAAAAGTCAATATTTCGAGTTACGCTGTTTTGCTAAATTACGGCCGACCTCTTTTATTAACTATAATAGAAGTTAGGCTGATGTTTGCCTTTAATCATGTTATGCATTTAAGTTATGTTTACTTGTTTCTGAAATTGTAAAGGCATTGTCTGTTTTATATAAATGTGTTTGAATGGGTTCCCATGATGCTTAAAAGGTTCATTGACCTCCCATGAAAAGTCAGACTACATGTATACAATTAAAAAAAAATAAAAAAGGTATAAATCATACCTTCTGAACCCAGAAAAATTGGTTAGATAAAAAAAATAAAAAATATTGATTTATTTGACAAAAATAAATTTGACTTTTATTGTTTTTTTATTTTGTTTTCTCCATAGACCTCTGTATAAACACGCATCTTTAACGCTCTCCTACGGGGTATATACTTGTACAAAGTTCAATGACATTGTCCGTTCTCAGGCAAGGGGCACTGATTTAAATACACCGTGTGAGATATATAAGATCCCGTGTCGTGGAGTGTTTTGATGGGCAAATTCCGCGAAATAGAATTGATATGAATGACAGATTTTTTGTTAGTAGGAACAAAATTTGAAATATAGTAATATTGAATAATGGAAATTCTGAACGAATTATAGGCACACAAATAGAATTTATTTTGGTTCAACCAATTTACTCTCATACATTTCCTCTGAATCCAGTCCGTCTGCAGCACCTGCACCTCCCCCCCCCCCCCCCTCGGCCCATCACATTTACATTAAGGGACTGTTCACTATTTCCACTGGAGGAGGGGGTGGGGGCGTGAGCAAATATCGCAAAGTCGAAAAGAGTGTATGACCCCCACCGTACCCCTTCACAACTTCACAAAACTGTATGACCCCCTCAAATGCTACATACACAAAATCGTATGACCCCCCCCCCCCCAATACACGATGTCACCTTACTATACATCATAAATATTCATAAGCTAATCACGGTTTCCTATTGGTCTATTCCGTTAACTACGCACTTCAGTATTTAGCCTACTTCCTCGCGTACGGGAAAGACGCAGATGCGGGGAAAAAATAAGGGTACTACCGCACCCCTAGGTGGGTACTACCGCACCTTAAGTCTCATCCCCTGAACGAAACAGTTCAACAAACGTATATACGTCACATTGTATAGAACTTTGCATTCTGGCGACGAGCATGGTTATTCTGTTGTTGTCAAAATGGCGTCGTCTGCTAGTCGTTTCGCTGAACTGTCAGAGAAGGATTTGCAAAGGCTATTGTTGATGGAAAAGACGCAAAACAAACAAAAGCTGTTATACAGAAAGCAGTAGGCATCTTTTTCACGTATTGTAGCACCAAGGATCTCAACATTGTTGAAGCTGAGCAGCTTGAATCTCGTGATTTATGCATCATACTTCGTAAGTTCTATGCCGAGATCCGTACCAAAGGCAAAGGAGGTGAATTCTATGCTAAGAGATCAATGCAAACGTTACGGTAACGGTCTACAGCGTTATTTCTTGACGTTTTATTGAACTTTGAATGTTGACATCGTTTATATTGACTGTTTACTGTTTACGAAATTTGAATTCCATTGGATTTTTGATTGAAAACACCGGCCGTGTCATTTTGGATTATCTATTTAAACAAGGTAGGCCTAGGCCTAAGCTAAGTTGTAACTTTTTATAAGTTCGTGATGAATATTTATGATGTATAGTAAAACAAATACAACATGGTTTATATCGGGAAGTAATGTGAATTACTGGCCCCTCGGTGTTGGATGAGTGTGTCTACTTCCCTCCGCGGACGCATTCATCCAACACCTCGGAGCCAGTAATTCACACTACTTCCCTCTATACCATGTCGTATCTGTATACAGGGTTCCCAGCCACTCAGGGAAATCAGGGAAATCAGGGAAAATCAAAATAACTTTTTCCAGACAGGGAAAACTCAGGGAATTTGAAAAAAAGACAGAAACTCAGGGAAAACTCAGGGAATTTGATGGCTCAAGTGGGTAATTATTTTGGTATTTTTCTGTCTAAGTTTTATCCATTGACTGACTGGCTATGGTGGCTTTTTTGTGTGCATATGTAGTGTGACTTAACACATTTCCGCATTTATTAGCTCACAAAAGTCTTGTCGGTTCATTTTCATTCCCCCCCCCCAATATGAATAACCTACCTATACGCCACTGCTATTCAAACTTAACTACATGGTTTCAGGAACGTTTTCTAGACCATTTTAGGGGGAAAACTAGACATTTTGGCTATATATGTTAATAACCAACCCACATAATTATTGCCTTTCCAACTTCCGATAAAGTGAAAATATTTTCTCAGGGAATAATATAAATTTGTCAGGGAAAAATCAGGGAAAACTCAGGGAATTTTGGTCTTGTGAAATGCTGGGAACCCTGGTATACTACCTGACAGCAGCCAAGTAAACAAACGCTTGCCTAAAACCATAAACAGTCATCTGTAACAACAGCAGTGGATGCAAAAGTCAATGTATGTTCCCCCATGCATGGAATGGAACCGGGCACTTACATTATTGATCACTATAACAATAAACATATGGGCCCGTATTCTCGTACATAGTTAAACACGGTTTTAAGCTAAACATGTGTCTAACTTTAACTTTAGACACAGCGTTTAACTAAATGCGATTCTCGTACATTTGTTTTGTAAACACACGTCTAACTCGCCGAAATGTGTCTAACTTTAAACATGGGTACGGGGGTAGTTTAACTGTGTTTAACTAAATTCTGCATCAAGTGTATGTCATGATTTTCTTATCGTGATACCATGTGATTAACCACCCTGCCAGCTGAGGAAGCCGAGATTTTTTATGGGGTGATTAGTTTATGATAAGACCTTTGAAGTCGGAATGGGTTTGGAATTCCATTTGTTAGGTATTGTATTGTTGTCATTTTCCCCGTCATATTTGCATGTTGGTCTTCAGTGATAGCATGTCTATCAGACTTAATTACTGTATTCAGTAGACAGCAAGTCTATCAAAATTAGTTGGTATCTTCAGTGATAGCAAGTCTATCAGAGTAAATTGCTATCTTCAGTAGATAGCAAGTCTATCAGAACTAGTTGCTATCTTCAGTGATGACTATATTCAGTGATAGCAAGTCTATCAGACTAAATTGCTATATTCAGTAGACACCAAGTTGCTATCTTCAGTAGATAGCAAGTCTATCAGAGTAATTCTATTTTCAGTGGTAACATGTCTATCAGACTTAATTGCTATATTCAGTAGATAGCAAGTCTATCAAAAATAGTTGCTATCTTCAGTAGAGAGCAAGTCTATCAGAGTAAATTGCTATCTTCAGTAGATAGCAAAGTTGCTCGCTGCTCGCTACGCTCATTTTTGCAGACAATATTACGGTACTGAATATGTCTCAAGAGTTCCAATAATTAATTAAAAATGCGTCGTTTAATGGTAAAATCGGTCATGTACGCAGCAATTGCCACACTGCTGAATTTGCAATAAGGCCGTGTGTTTTGAACTCGCCACCCTTACCGTTGCATGTCCAGATTTTTACATTTTACACCATCTGAGATTCGAATTAGCATATCCCAATAACTATTTGTTCTAGCCCCATGAAAAGTATATATTTCCTGAACGGTAATCTCACAAGGAATCCAAATATGCTATTCGAATTTAGATAAGACCTAATGGTAACATGTTGTGATTAAGAATGTTCAAAATATATCGATTTTTTCATATTTTGATTTAAGCTCAATAATAATTTTATACCTATCCCAATCATAATTTTACTGTACATATTTAAGTTCCTCATGCAATTACCCATCAGAACATAATAGTTGTTAATGGTAAACATGTTGAAATATACTATATCGAGAAGTAAATGAGCCCAAACGTTTAAATTTCATATTTATTAGAGTTTACAAGTATTTTTTTTTTTGGTATGCGCCCTATCCTGATTTAAACGGCATTTTTGAATTCCCCTATTTGAGAGCTTTCCAAAAATGTATAATTTTGCTATCATCGGTTAAATATTTCTTTTGTTATAGTCATGTATGTAAAACCGATGAATTAGGGCAAGTTCACTGTGTAGCGAATAGGGAAAAGGCCAAGGACAACGCAATCGATTCATGATTACAATTGTTGCACAATAATTGTCACATTTGTTGAAACAGAATCTTATAGAATATAAAATAATCTATAAAATGAGAGCAAAATCATGTTTGTACCATACAGGGATGAGGAGTTATAGTAAATTGAACGTAGAATTGGGAACATTTTCTATATTCCCCATAGAGATTGCACACAGCGCCGCAGCCGCCGCCGCTACCGCCACCACCCCTGACTTTCACAATATAATCAATCATATCTCAGCCAAACATTTATAGAAATACCTGATTTATTAACACAATGTAGCTAGATAAATAGGCTTTCACATGACACCTCAACCATAGCTCTACCACATTTATTTGTTGAGTTAATAGAGAGAGATGGATGATTCGTCACCAAAAATGCAACGCCACCACCCTTTTTGGGTGGTGAGTTCAAAACACATGGCCATAAAGCAGTTACCATGCTGCATCTCTCCATGTATAACAAATACAAAATCAGACATGACCACAAACCTTAAAGGTAGATGTTCCGATTTTCAACTTAAAGTTTTCTATTCTACATGAAAGGTCATCCTTAAGATGCTGTGAACTGTACCCATTGTGTAGTACACAAACTATATCGGTGGTTACCACCATTCGCGGTAATTCGACGTTATAATTTCATCGCTTGCTCCTAATTGTCAGGCTTAATGGGCCTATCCTGGTATGTCAGTTTTGGTGTCAGTGTCTGCCATCCTGGATGGCATTGTGGTGAAATGTTTGTAATTTATATTATGTTGTTGTGTAATTTATTGTACTTTGTAAATGTAAATTGTATTTTTTTCTTCTTCTATCATTTTGTTTATATTTATGCTGACGATGCCTAATAAAAACAAACAAACAAACAAACAAACATCGATTTCTCCGTAATTATACCGATTTAGGCCGTCAAATGTTAGTATAATGATGAGAAAAATACGAGCTTCATATGATATGAAAATCTCTGTATGTTTGAAATAATTCTGTGTTACGAAAATGTGATCGGGTCATCTACCTTTAAACATATTGGATTTTGTTGTGAAAAAAATGCAATATATAGTGAATAGTTTACTCGCATTTTTAGGTATGTTTCACTGCTAAACTAGTAGCTTCACAAAACTCTAGTGGCAACAATGAAATAAGGGCAACAGGAATTAGGGATTTCCTGTTGCTAGATGTAACCGTCATAGAGGGCGTAGTTTCTGTAACCTGATCGCAGATGTTGCGCAGTATTTGAATATTCAGGCCAAAGTGGACAGGGGATATGAGGGGGATTTTCCCCCCACCTTACAATTGAAAAAAATGTCAATTGTTGAACCCATTTGGTGCGATCTGATGTATACTTTTGACCAATATTATATTGAAAAGCCACCTCTTCTTTTCCAATCAATATTTTGGTTTGTATCAATACAAGGAAGAAGTTGAGCACATACTGATATTTTCCTTGATTTAAGTATAGATAGTTGAAAAGTTCAGACAGGAGGGGGGGGGGGGGGGGGGGGGGGGGTGGGGTATGAGGGGGGATGTTTTTTTCCCCTCAATTTTTGAACCCATTTGGTGCAATCTGGCACAGCCCCCGTGGCCCCTCCCCCTGGATCCGCTAATGGTAAGCCCCCCTCATCTTTGTTGAGTGTGTTCTCCCCCTTCTCCAGATCCAGATTGTCTCTTTAAGCCATCTGGTGATCTTGTCTGATTTGTGGTCTATATAGTTTTGGCCTTATTCCAGTTATTGGTATGATTAGTATAGCCACTACTGGTCAGCGATAGCTGATCTGTGTTGTGCTTTGGTGTCGTCTTTTCTTGTGGATCTTGTGTATGGGTGGGTGTTTTTCAAATTTCTTTCATAAGAAAAGACCCAGAGATCTCATAATTTTCGTGAAATTTCCAGGTCTTTCACAGACCTGGTATTTGAATGCACTCAGCAATCTATAATAATAATATAAACAGCGTAAAGTCGCCATGATGGATGGTTTTAGTCAATGCGTCGCTGTATTGGCAGTGCAAGTGAGGAGGGAGCAAATACACCAATGCTAACCTTTGGCATGAGTTAATGTTTGAATAACGAGTTTGGCTCCGCCTCACCTGTTATTTTACATTTCATGCCAGGGGGGGGGGGGGGGGGGGGGGGGGGGTAGACGATACCACACTTGTTTCATTTATAAATTGGGTAGCATACACGGGGCCTGTTTCATTATGGGTCTTCGTGAAAATCTGTTTTATCCTGTCTTTCATAGATGTATTATGAAAAGGTTGGCCCTGTATCTCATTTTGACTAATACTATTGTAAAAATATCAAAAGATAAACCGTATGCCTTGTACGACGAGGCTCCCTGTACTGCGAAGCCAGCCTTCGTGGTTCTGACACCGACATGTTTAGGTTCACCTCCACATTTGACTGGACGTGGTTACAGTTAAGGGAGATTAGATACGGCCCCTAGACCATGTATGTTGCCACACTAGTATCTAATCTGTGTACCTGGGAAGAGTGCCCAGACACCATTAGTAACCACCAAACACTGGCTATGTGTAACTAAACGCTACCGCGGATTGCTAAACATGTCTAAAAGACTATCATCACTCCGTGAGGAGTCCGCAACACAGCCTACTTTACTTTACTTTACTGCTGCTTATATATGTAACTCAAATACCATGCATATGGAATCTATGGTGTTTTGGGGATTTTTTTTATATAAGTTGAAGACCATGTCAATATCCAAATTGGCCCTCTATAAATCATAAAATGCTAATTTTCAATACTTACAGGGTGTCTCAAAAAAAACCGTGCACGTGTTTACCCAGCTTATTGACCGTGAACTTATATAATTTGGTGTAACAATTGTATACATAGTGATAGCCATAACGGTTAGCTTTCATATTCCGTTTATTTCATCTGATTTGGATTTGTCAATCTTGAGATATGACCAATTAACTAAAGCTACCTAAAGTCGACATTGTGCCACTTTACAGTTTGCAATGAATAGAAAGGGTTACTCCGGAGAGAGGGGTTGTTACCACCGGGGTTACCACCCCCTAAAAAATCCAATCCGAAAAGCAGAGTATGCTTATTTGGGTACCATGTTATAGCTAGAGGTTCCCTCTATCCATACATACTAAAACAAGTACAAACATCCCACGCATGACGTCACAATGAGGTCACCAAACATGGCCGACCTCAAAATCCCGCCGTATTCGCTGGACAGTGAAATATCATAGAAATCTTCGCCAAAAAAGTTCTAAATATCGGAATTTCACCCGATTTTTTGCTTATAAGTGATGGAAATGGTGTTTCTAATATAGGCCTATGCTAAAATAATTCAGGAACATACAATAAAAATATTTTTCAAAATGGCGATTTAAAAAAAATGTGTAAGGTGGCAACCACCCCCCTACAATCGGACTTTGACGGCTTACCCTACCCCCAGGTAAGGTGGCAGCCTCAATTTGTTTTTCGTCAAAATGAGCGCAAGGAATGTAAAAGCGATCACATAGACGCCCTAGGTCACTGTTTTTTGCGTTGTAGCTCAATCGGCGACCACCCTCCCTTAAGAGGACGAGGGTTTTAATGCTTAACTTAAGCATTCTTTCCGTAAAAGTGGCACAAATTCGATTTTAGGTAGCTTTAGTTAATTGATCATATCTCAGGATTGACAAAACCAAATTAGATGAAATAAACGGCATATGAAAGCTAAGTGTTTGGTCTATTAATATGTATACAATTGTTACACCAAATTCTAGAAGTTCATGGTCAATAAGTTGGGTAAACACGTGCACGGTTTTTTTTGAGACACCCTGTATTGTATTCACAATGGAGAATTTTAAATAACAAAGTCACAAATATTTATGAATAAACCATAAACATGTTTCTTGATTTGATTGTTTGTGTCACTGCACTTAATAGGCCTCCTTTATAATTCAAGTGATACAATTGATGTATCCATTTCCAACAACTGTTTTCTGCATTCCTACTGGGCCAACAGGTGGGGAGGCACCCAGGGGTTAGGTGGTGGTACTAACATTTTTAAGTATACATATGACAGCCTGAATATGCATCTGATGGTCTTTACAATACCTCCATTTGCAAGTTTTATTAGTTCATATGACACCTATTCTTCTTATTTAAATTGGATACCAAAGCTGTCACTTTTGGAAACCCTGATTACACATCATAGCATAGCACACCCCTATCAAAGTTGAGCCCCCCCCCCCCCCCCTACTCTTCATCCATATAATGACCATTGAAATACTAGCAACAGGAAATCCCTAATTCCTTTTGCCAATAACAAAATAACAATCCATGATTAAAGCTCCAATCAAATTGCAGATCTTTAACGCTTTCAAAAATGTCAAAATTATTTAATTTCATTACCATATTTGGAATCACCATGAGAAATGCATTGAAATAAATACAAACATGCCTAGTATTTGTTCAGTAATCGTTGAGGTAGACCTTGAAAGTTAGGAAAGGTTTCTGAAAATCTGTTTTGTATATGGTAAAAGCAATAGCCGCGTGGAAAGTGTTAACACTGATTCAATCCTAAATTTAGAGAGCCTTATCCTAGCTTAGCCTAATGTTTGCATGCATTTAAATTTCGCTAATTTCGCGAGGAGCACTTACTCGCAAAAATGTCATGCCACAAATATTTCCAATCTACTTTGTAGCAGTGCGTTGCAAAGTTACATTTGTGACATTTTAAATGACATGAATTAGGCCACTATTGCTGATTCATTTAAACTTAAAATTTCCGGTTATACATACATTAAAATGATATAGCAAAGTATTATGATGAGTTTGTCCCTGCTCATCTTGGTCCAATAAGAAATCCATATTGAATTATATGGAGCACATGTTTGGCTTATAAAATGTGATTGTCTTTGATGCATTATATGACAAGGGGCGTCTGGGGGTATACAGGGTGAGTAAAAAAAGTGTACTAAAAGTAAAATAATTATTAATAATAATAATTATTATTTATATCAGGCTTTTTAACGGTACAATAAAACTGTGTATTCAATATTGTTTAACCAAAGTACCCGGGTGCATCCAATTTTCGCTGATTGCATGGATTTCGCAAATACGTGTTATCGGGTTAATGAAGCAGGCTTACGTGGGGAACCACTACGAAAACAACAAATCAACAAGTTTTCAAAATGTCGGAACCGCAGCAGACTCCCGGGAGATTCGCTTTTCTAAGTGATGATGATTTTAACGAACTTTTGCGAGACAAAGATTGTGCAAATGCATTAAATCAACACGCAACGCAACTATGGGTAAAGCCTGATATAAATAATAATAATAATATTGGATGTCTTATTTTTTCGGGTGATACTATTAGTTATTAGGTGAGGTTGGGTCGGATACGGATTATATCTAGTCAAGGATTCTGTATCGGGACGAGGGCGTAGCCCGAGTTCCGATACAGACTCCGAGACTAGATATAATCCGTATCCGACTCAACCTCACCTAATAACGATTTTATCCTACTAAAACAAAACAAGGACAAATGTTTCTGTAAAGTAGTAGGCCTAGTCACCTAAAACCCGAGCAAGTTCAGATGCAATCATGACGATCGTCGCGCGCCGGCGTAGCAACCCTACTACAACGCATGCGCAGTTCCTTACTGACCGTATACGGGATTAGGGGGTCGGATACGGAATATATCTAGTCACTAAATACAGGCGCTTATCCAATAGGAACACGAGAATCGTCTCGATGGTAGGATAAAAGAAAATATTGCACTCGCTATAAAAAATATTGCACTCGTCTCCGACTCGTGCAATATTTTCTTTTATCACCCTCAAAGCCATCCAATATTATGTAATTATCAGAATATGAAGGCAACCAATGTATGTGGCAATAGATGCATTTATTCACTATCATCAGCAGCAAAAAGAATCATGACATTTCATGGTACCGTTTACAGATATGACTATTTTGGTAAAGTTACTGTATTTTGAAACCGAACACAATATTGAATATTTTACTCAATATTGCTTGATATTAATGAACAAGTGGATTCATGTATGGTACACAATAACTAACTAACCAAGACGAACAAACATTTTCAGTTATTTTTTCAAACATTAAATGTGAAATAATGTCAAAACAATGTCATTATTACACTCGGACTAGAGTGTGGACCGTTTTTAATAGATCTTGTCAGAGAAAATATCGCAAATCTTGTTCTGTTTGTTTAATATGGACTTTTATGCAAATTAGCATAAAATATGAGATAACCCGTCTGCCTCGATAACAAATCTGTGAAATATTTGCACAAATTTTAAGATATAAAACCCCAAAGTTGAGTACACCTTTTTTTACTCACCCTGTATATGGCAAATTGGATTGTTTTGTTGTTGTATTTGCTATAATTTAATTACCCGCATGTCAGCGTAATATTTAATATTATTAATTAATGCAATGTTATCATATTTAATGTGTAAAAGAAGGTTAACATTATCGATATTGCGTTATTCAAGGAGCTTATAATACTTGTTGTCATTTGTTTATATTACATTTAACACATTTCCAATTGCAATGTGTCAGTGCATCTCGTACAGGGGTATGTTGCCTGGATTTAGGTTGCTTATTTGCAAGAAATACTTATATAGGATACAATTTTGTGCTGGGAAAATCCCTAAACATGGGATGGATATGATTTTGTGCTGGAAAATCCCTAAATGTGCAGGGGCCTTATTTCATAAAAATCACACACACAAAACAGTAAACCTGCCATGTATGTTTTGTAAAGTAGAGAACCTATAAACATGGATCCATATTGTAAAAACCGAACCGTCAAATCAGCCATGTTTAGGTAGATGAGTCAGGGTTACAAACCGGCAGCGGCACACCCCATCAAAAATTGAATGAATAGAGTACCCCCTCCCCCGGTCTTATCCCACAGATTGAAACACAATGGTGTTTTTATTGCACTATTCAGTCAACCAGCAGGTCACGCTCTGTGCACGGCAAGGTCGTTTTTTTCTTTTCACGGGATGCAACTGCAATATGCAAGCTCCGATGATTTCCGAAATTTTCTGAATAGAAGTGCTCACTTTAGATCGCTTTCTCATAAAACCAGAATATGTATGTAGACTGTTTTAGTCACAGTTGTTTGATTTATCATTTTCTGCTATCATTCATATCAGATATTGTACATTTATGATTGTATAAAATGATGTAATTCTTGATTTAAAAACGAGGTAAAATTATCATAATTATGTGTTATGGGATTAACAACGCTGGTCGTGACCGTTTGAAGCATTTGAATATCAATTTGCTAACATAGACTTCCATTTGAAGCGTTGATCTTTCATATATTAAAAGATTAGAAGGGTAGAGAATGGTTATCTGCTTCAAATAATCACATGAAATATACAGTTTTGGTGCAAAGATCGGAATTTTGCTGTAATTCCACATGCTCTCTGTATAGACATAGCATATGTTAGGGATATCCATTTGAAATACATGTGTTTCCCGCGACACTACACACACGGCTGGTTTACTTTACTCTGACGGGACAATAGGTTCATCGATCGGTAACGCGACTTTCTACACAGAGAATGACAGAATGTGCAAAATTTTCCAAACTAAAATCATCTGTTCATCTTATTTTCCTGGTCTTGACCGTTTGAAGCAATAAGCCTTCCGAATGTTGATATTTTACGGAGACGAAGACGTACACTTTATTTGCTGCGAAATATTCAGGAGGGTAGTGACCATTTTTAACGAGATATGGCAAATTTATGGAGACACTTTTCAATGTAAATATTGCAGAAAAATTGCGATACTATTTTCATTATTTTAGGTCCTACACATCATTTTAAAGGATCAAATCACCTATGTTGGTTAAGATTAAAGCCTTGCCAACCATAATAAGGAGTTTGTAGTGGAGATTTTACCTAAAATGACACACAAATAGCAAATTTAAAACTCTTCTCCTTTTCATCCTTGCAAAAACGTCCGTTGGCCGAGCGAGGTCATTCGCGCTGGCTGAAAAAGAAAATAGCGACCATTTGCGTGACATGCTAGCTGACTGTATTATCATTGATTTGTCATATAATGTTCAGTATAATTCAATCATTGTTTATTAGGCTGTCAAAACTGCCAATTCATATTAGAGTTGAAATTGTATCTAAATTGAGTTCTGCTCACACACAGGGCATCAATCATTCGCACTGTCATATCTCTGAAGAGATAAGTGCAGTAGAAAGATTTTTGTTTCAGATTTGCCTAATACAAAGTTGTGTTTTTTTCTTCTTACGTCAGATGTTGTCTATACTGAAGATATCATGTAGCATGAACATTATGTCCGAAATACTATCAACTGAAGATAACATGTGGTTTGTTGATTGTCATCTGCTGAAGATACATATTTATTGTTCATGAGGGAAATGGTGCAAAATAGCTCCACGAGGTGACTGGAGACCGTGGGCCTACTATTTTCCAGAGACCGAACATATAAAAATATTTCCGTTATTTGAAATACATAATAAACAAAAGATAATAGACCAAGGCCTACTCAATGTATCAATCAAGTCAAGGTTAATTACTGTGATCGTAATCAGGGGGAAAAGTTCCCATAAAAAGGTACTATTTCCCTCGCAGCTCCTCATCACAGGGAAATAGTACTTTTGTATGGGAACTGTTTTCCCTCCAGTAAAAAAATTGGGGAAATAGTCCAAATAGTTCATGTCGCTCACATGATGTTGTATTCACTTATCAAATGACAGGAATAATTGTATGTGTTATATAATATACAAATATTCTATATGTCCTGGTTACTATCTACTGAAGATAGCATGTTGCTATCTACTAAATATAGCACAGAGAGTGGGAACTAACTTGTGTTAATTGCTACCTACTAAATTTAATGAAGATAGTCTTTAGCACATTACATATTTGCTATCTACTGAAGATAGCGTGTTGAGTATGAATTGTCAATTGTTATCTACAGCATATAACATAAGGTATTATGGACTGCCTTGTGTTAAATGCTAGAAACAAATCCACTACCGGTGATAAGAGAAGAAAAGAGGAGCTTCCCAGAAACCATTGTGGCTGGTCGCATTACTATGTCTAATCAAACGTGCACTCTCATAATTTAGTACATGGTTCCCATTCCTGGTTCAGAATAAACTGGGTAAACATGAATCGTTAGTAAAATAAAACACACCATTGCAAAGTTCTAGTTCTGCTCTATCAATTTATGTTATTTTTTTCACTAACGATTCATGTTTTAGAGGGAAATATCACTTTTAAAAGCTCCAAAACATAAATATATAATGCATTGTGGGAAGGTTATGATTTCTGTCCGGTCCAAAATCCGATAGCTTTACTGCACCTGTGTGGGCACCCGTGTGTGAAATACACTTTTGAAATGCCCGCTTTATTAGGCATATCATGCGTGTATGCTCCATACAGATATGGATCGATTACCAATCTTTTGTGAGTATTTCTGTAGATGTGGATACATTCAACTATCTGACTCAAATGATGACAATAGCCGATAGAAAAGTATGGCCAGCAAGAAAAGGTCCTTCCCACAATGCATTATGCTTTAATGCCTCTATAAATTTGTCAACAGCAGTAGTGTAAGTTAATAAGACATGGTAATTTGATCGGACACACTGGTTTCTGGGAATATACCGATATCTTCTCTTACCGGTGATGGTGATTGTGGTTGTTAATTTTGGTGTGGGATAAAGGGTGCTATGACTTACCCATTACCAATTCATTATTTTATATATAAAACTTAATACATGCCTCATTATGCTTTACAGTAAAACAATTGGCACATAGCTCAAAATATGCATGAGAGCTTTGGAGCTAACACCCATGAGTTTACACCTATTCAATGAGGGCCCTCCTCTTTTATCTTTCCTGTAATGCACATATCAATTGCAACCCCGGTCCAAGGACCCATGACTAACAAGGATTTGGGCCGGGACGCACAAATTGCCAATGTGGTTTTTTGTTCTTTTTATAGCACACTTTTTGGCACTTTTTGGTCTATAACTAAAAAAAATGTAAAAAACGCTCCTGAGGAATGTTATCAGGATTATCATAAAACTAGTATGACAAAATTTAACAAAATATATTTTGAGTTATCTTTTCCAAACCTAAAATGGGTAAAAAAACATGTTTTTTATAATTTTTTCCAAAATGGTCAATTTCATTATCATGGTTGGATTCATTGAACCTTTTCTGCAAAAAACTGTATACGTTTATAAAGATTAAATGAATATTGAAAAAGTTATGGCAGTTTTACGGAGGCTGTACCTGAGAGTCCACACCCCCCTTGTCTGTTGGGCTATTGTTCACATTTGCGCTTTATATACAACAACAACAAAAAATGTTTTAAGTTGTTTCATTTTATTTACATCTTTGTGATATTACAAGATCAATTCATTTATAATCAAGGATGCATGTTTTCAGACTTAAAGAATATAAAACTGTCCTCTAATGGTTCTAAAAGGTGGCAACGAACCATATTTGGTTATTTATTGTAAGAATCTTTTAGGCTTCTACAATTTTTAAGAATCATATTTTTGAGGGTCAGAGAACCGCGCTAGTTCTTACTTCAAATTGTTTAACCTTTTTCATTTACTTATAGCCAGACAGATATACATGTAAGTAGTTGACCAACTGTTAGTTGAATGATTAGATAATAAGATATTTGTGTCATCGTGTATGGCCGCCATGGTACAGTCTATACATTATGAGACCAACGTATATATAGCAAAACCTTTGCTTGAACATCGTAATGCGATGACCATACGCATGGAAGGTATTATTATTCAAATTAGTTAAGCCCCGCTCCAAACTATATATATACTATCGGCTCATAATATGCGTATAGGATGAAAATCAACCAAAAACCAACCAATAGGCCTGTTGACATCCAAAACCACACTCACTCTAATAAGGATGATATTTGAATATGAATTCATATACCATAACAATTTGTATTAAAGCATGCCTCAAAACGAACACCTGATTGGGAATAGCCGGATTTCTTGCAAACTTTTAAGAGTTTTTTTAGGAATAAGACAGTATAAAAGTTAGCAATACAGAATAATGGTTGTCATGCAATTAACATTTGTAATCTGGAACTCATGACACACGACAGGTTCGAATCTGATCAAAATTACTTTTTGTTGATATATATTTGAAGATTTATCTTCGTTTTAGCTGTGTATTTTTTGTGTCTTTCTTTTCTTGTTAATTTTAGATTTAAAAAAATGTATCACATGCAGGCAATAAATGTTGTGCTCTGTCTATCTCGTTTATAACAAATTCCAAGATTGCACCTCTGAGTCATGCCATGCGACCCCGAGGTGAGTCATTTGGCTTTTGGTTTGAGCACTTCTGTAAGGTGTTGTTCCATATGAGGAGGCGGCTATGTAGCTTGTAATCTTTAAAGCATTTTTTAAGTCAGTCGTTTTAAATGATTGTTTAAACAACAAGTGCTGCTTAAAAAGTTGTTAACATTTTCTGGGTTGTTAAAGATGATTGTTTTAAGATATTTAGGTCGTTTAGAATAGGTTGTTTAAAATATTTGGGTCATTTAAAGTTGGTTATTAAAATAGCTGTGGGTTGCCTAAAGGTGGTTGTTTAAAATAGCTACAGGTTGCCTAATGGTGATGTTGTTATACTGTGAATCTTTGCTACAGTTTTCAATGCAAGTCTTACCATTTGCTTTGTGATTAAGTTATTAGATAGCTAACTCGGATATAACACCACTGCAGAAAAATAGCTATTTTAAACTACTGGGTGTCCCAAAAGTTTCGAAACCATTTGATAGATTTGTATCTCTCTTAAATAAAATAAGTCGCAGTACCAAACTGAAAATATATTTAGAAAGAGAAAACTTGTAGAATCATTTCGGGACCAAACATGACCCTTTTTGAGGCCCCTCAATATAAATCACACGGTGAAAGGTTTGGGACTTTGGTACTTAACTCACAATTCCATAAAATGATTCAATTTGCTGGACGCACTGTGTAAGTCATTGTAATCACATGCCGCGTGTTCCTCACATTTCATTCATGTGGATTGTTTTCAAAAAAGTGTTTTAATAATGTTCAGAGAACCTTTTTTCTCCTCCCTACCTCTTTCCCTTTGTCGCATCCTTAACTTTATTCAGCTCATTATACTACGAAAGTGCAGTTCAAGAAACTTGCCTCTGTATTTTGGCAACACAGATAGCTGTTATTATAAGTTTGGTAACAAAATAATTCTACAAGTCTTCTCTATCCAATTTGTAAAAAAAATTATACTGCAAATTATTTATCCAGGAATATAAAGTTTTGTAACGGTTTTAAAACTTTTGGGACACCCTGTACCAAATCAATTATATACATTTTATACTGAGACCACATAAAAGAAAATTCTTTATTTACTTAAATGTTTGAGGACTTTTGGATCATTTTTGAAATTTCATATGTTCTTCCTTATGCACTTATCAATTGCATCCCCGGCCCGGGGGACCCGGGGATTAGGGCCGGGATGTACAAATTGCCCATGTGACGTCCCGGGTACAATCGTGCACGGTCCCCACAGGGCCGGGCACCATTTTTTGTACGTCCCCGCTACAGTCCCGGCCCCCCTTCGCCGGGACAAAGTGTACAGTCCCGGTCACCCATTTCCCAGGACAAAGTACAGCCCTAAGGTCGCTTATTTCTTTCTGCAACCATAACGGAATGCATTTCTTTGTGTTCCCTATGTGTTACTAGGCTTATTTTGTTAAGCGCACCGCATCTCTAGCTTATTTATAGCAAGCGCCCGGGTTGTACATTTGTGTACCTTAGCGTACGTCCCCGCTACACGCCCCGGCTAGCGGGGGCACAGTTTGTACGTCCGCGTACACTCCCCGCATAGCCAGGCATCATTTTTTGTACACTCGTGTACGGTCCCCGCATGGTCCCCGGGGGCCGGGCTTGCAATTGATAAGTGTATTATTCTTTGGAAAATTCCTTAACATTTTCATCTTCTTGAATTATTGTAGACAAGAGGGAATATGCTATGACCATGACACTTTAGGACTCAATTAATAAGCATATTATCTAAATTCTGTGTGAGTATTTTCAGAAACAGCGTTTACTTTTCAACAAACAAATTAAATTAAATTTCAACATCTATTTTATATTAGGGAAATGTTCAAAATGCTGTCATTAAGGGGGACTTTAAGGAAGAATTTTTTGGAATTTTGTGAGTGCTGTTATTATTGAACTAGGATTCAAATGTATATAAAAGTATACATTTTTTGGAAAGGAAATGGATCAGAGAATCCAAATTTGGCATCAATTTTGATCCAAAATCACAACCAAAAAAAAGAAATCACTTTTTTGACCCCATTTTTTTGGACAAAGCTAACAAAAATAACTTTGAGTATAAAATACCCAAAGCTCTTGATGTTGATGATGATATAAAGACATTAACTTAGAAATGATTTTTTTTATTAACCTAATCTAATATTTGTTGAAATGTTGACTAAAAAGTGCCAAAAAAAAGGGGAAAAAAAATCCATTTTTTTCGGTAGTGCCTACTTGCTTTTCCAAGAATCTTTGCAAGAGAAACATTGTGATGATACAAAACAACAACCTCTAGAAATAGTCTTCACTTCAAACATTTGTTGTAATTCAAAATTGACCCGGAAACTATGTGACATCATGATCCTGGTTGCGTGTTTTTGGGAATACAAAAGCTGGGTACACCACTGCTAGCTTTCACATTATAGTAGCTCGCCTGTTGGGCATGGCCGAAGATATACTAGGGAACCACGCGACGCGCTATCACCATGCCATGTGCTAGCTTGTATTTTGTAGCATTCAGTTTTGTTAGGGGGATAATACTCTCAGAATCTATTCAAATCAACAGTCATTGAATCATATAAAGACATGTGCGATACTAGATGATACTCGAATCGAGTACTCTAAAAGTGGTAATTTTCGCGTGCTTACATTTTTCACACTTTGCCGATTTTAATCCATTTTGCTTGTTTTTAAATTCGCGATATGGAAGTTCAATACATAGACTTATACACAAAATAAATATGTTTGTGTGTTTTTATTTTCGCGTTAGCTGCTTGAAGCGCAACAAGCGCGAAAATTAATGTAGCGCGAAGATTTCCACTTTTACAGTACTACAAACAAATGAGAGTTGACCAAGATGTTATCTTGCTGCTAGCCTAACTAACCATCTAGCATTCAACTTGCATCAGTTTGTAAAGTGAGAAAATACTTAGTCTTCCCATGCTCACCTGTATATGTCTGCAAACCATCATGCTATAGGACACAGTGCTATAGGGCACAGTGCTATAGGGCACAGTGTAGGGTCAAATAACGGACACATTGATATTGTGAAAGGGCCGGGCTATTTTTACAAGATTTCCTTTCCTCATTTTAAACCATTTTGACTTTGAATAATGATTTTGTATTATACAGACTTTAAAAAACTAGAGCAGTTGAATATTAGTGCAACCATTCCCGCATGAAGAAATACAAATAATTATTTACACAAATTGAATAAGATATCCATGAAATATTGTCGATACTCATGAATTATTATTGATGTATACACAAAAATGTACACTTTAACAATTTAAGAAGCGTGAGGGATAGGGATGGATAAAGTGTGGCTGAAACGCCTCAAAGCGCCACCATACCGACACACCTGTCTTATTAAGGAATGCTCTATTATAGCGTGTTATACCTTGAGGCTTCGCACACACGGCTCAGGTATGGGATATAAGTGTGATGCTGCATAGTGCTTTTGTAATCTGTTAGATATTAGAGTTGGTTTGGATGGAATGGAGATGAAGAGGGATAGGCTACAGGCGGACGGATCTCTCAGGCTTTAAAAACAATCTTTTGCCTCAAAATTACACTAAAATCTGCCATTTTTGACAGATTTATAAAAAAGTCCCAAAATGTTGATATTTGGATCGGTATTCATTTTTGCACCTGAAATTCCCCAAATTTCTATAAAAAATGGATCCTGGATTGGTTGGGCCATGGAGCAGGCTCTCATCACAGGGTAAAGAATAAAAGCAAGATATACCAACTAGGTGTGGGGAAACAAGGGATCATAATTAAGCAATAAAATAGTGGAAAGTACTGGGACAAGCAATAACAATTAACGTAACAAAACGACCCACATTGTTTCAAGTGGATAAACCACCATTATTCATCAGGGACAAAATATAAAGATAAAAGTAGTGAGAACCAGACCTGTGGAAAATGGGGAAACTCATTTCCTGGGAATTTGGGGTGTTTTGAGGGAAATGTTGCTTTTCCAAATAGAGATATACATAAGAAATGGAGGGAAATCTAGTCGTCTTGCTGGGAAATTTTGTTTCCTTCCCGGGCAATAAACATTTTTCCGGCCCTGGTAAGATAGTGAACTAGATTATAATTATAGCACAATATCAGTAAGTGATGTTGCTTACTAGATATCCAACGTCCACAGTAGTGACTGAGATTCTTGGTTCTTCTTTCAGATTCTTCTCATAGTTAGAAACTCCCATTATAGCAAAAAGATTGGTGGATGTGAAATATTTGCTAAGGATCAGCATACTTTACAATTCCCTATGGGTACAAACATTCATGTATGTGCCCCTTCCCCTTGTCTATTTCAACCTTGTCCCCTTCTGGCTATGCTGCTGACAATACTTACAATGGGAATGAATCCATATGACCAATGTAATGGTGAGAATTATTGCATCCATCTCATCCAATAAATGTCACTACAAGATATTGGTTGATAAGGCAAGGCGCATTCTATATATACTGCTCACAAAAAGTATCGAAACACTTAGAAATGATCCAATATATAACGGCTCGAAAAGGTATGCATTAATCGAAGCAAATAACCAAGTGCATAATTTTGTTCTGCGTATTTTGACAGCTCGATCGATGAGATGCGATGTTGCGGAACGGAATTATTGTCATTTCAATGGTCGTGGGTCCAGTTTCAAAAGTGACAATCATCCTATAGAAAGAGGTTTGCATTACTGTTTAGAATGATCAGATTCGTGCTTTACAATAGGGATGAGTGTCACTTTGGAAACTGGACCCACGACCATTGAAATGACAATAACTCCGCTCCGCAACATCGTATCTCATCGATCGAGGTGTCAAAATACGCAGAACAAAATTATGCACTTGATTATTTGCTTCGATTAATGCATACCCTTTCGCGCCGTTATATATTGGATCATTTCTAAGTGTTTCGATACTTTTTGTGAGCAGTATATATATATGGGCCATCCAAACCATTCCATATAAAGCAGTTGAAACAAAGTGGTTTGGTTTCTCAGACTGGTATTCATTCTTCAGTGGTTAAGTTTGGCTCAGCTAGGCTAGTCCTAAGACTATGTTTGTCTAAAGTCACGGATTTTCTGCTTTGTAACTGTCGAATTCCGCGTTTTGTAAATTTTGCATTTTTCTGTGATGTCATTTTAGAAAGCTTAACATTTACGATCTATAAAACCGAAATAAACACACTTTACAGAAAAACTCATAATTTTAGATTTTTAGGCTTACCTTATTACTGTTTGTTTTGTTTGATTACATATCGTTTTTTAATATTTATATTGTTTTATTCAAGACTATTCATAAATTATGTGTTTTGGACGTTTTTTTGTGCATTTTCCCCCCTTCTTTTCATCAAAATGTTGTTTTCCGCGTTTAACCTCAATTCTGCGATAGAAATTCCGCAACGCGTAAAAAAACCCCCTTAGGTTAGTCCTATTCACTGCAAAAACCCTGTTTAAAAGGTTGTTTGAATTGAGCCTTATCCTAGACAGTATGTTCCCATTTCGTCCTTTCCCATTTCGTCCTATTGCCATTTCGTCCTCTCCCAATTGGTCCTTCCCCACTACGTCCTCTCCCATTTTGTCTATAGTCTATTTTGTCCCAATGCCATTTCATCCATGTGTCAGTTTGTCCAATTCCCATTTTATCCTTTTATTTCCTATTTTGTGCTAATAACTGAAATTTTAAATTTTAAAATATATATGATTTGTTTTTAAAGCAGGTGTCCCGCAAACATAAAAGTGTGCATTATATATTAGAAAAATAACAATCGAGCCCAACTTTTGTAATTATATAGAACAAAACACCACACTTATGACAAAAACAAATAAAAACCGCAATCTCTCAACATGCACTTTTTAAAATTCGCGGCGATCGAAAGTCCCAGTGTCGATGATGTCATAATAATACAATGCACATGCGCACATTTTAGCACCGATACCCATGACGTCATCGACACCGGGACTTTCGATCGCCGCGAATTTTAAAAATTGCATGTTGAGTGATGGCAGTTTTTTTTTGTGACTAGTATGGTGTTTTGTTCTATATAATTACGTAATTTCGGCTCGATAATAATTTTTCTAACAAATAATGCTCAATGTTGTACTTGCGGGACACTTCCTTTAAACGCTTCTAGAGAAGTGTCTTTAGATGAATTGGTGCAATTTCTGCATTTTTTAGCAAAAACTGATTTAGGACGTTTTTTTGTGCATTTTTCCCCCTTCTTTTCATCAAAATGTTGTTTTCCGCGTTTAACCTCAATTCTGCGATAGAAATTCCGCAACGCGTAAAAAAAAACCCTTAGGTTAGTCCTATTCACTGCAAAAACCCTGTTTAAAAGGTTGTTTGAATTGAGCCTTATCCTAGACAGTATGTTCCCATTTCGTCCTTTCCCATTTCGTCCTATTGCCATTTCGTCCTCTCCCAATTGGTCCTTCCCCACTACGTCCTCTCCCATTTTGTCTATAGTCTATTTTGTCCCAATGCCATTTCATCCATGTGTCAGTTTGTCCAATTCCCATTTTATCCTTTTATTTCCTATTTTGTGCTAATAACTGAAATTTTAAATTTTAAAATATATATGATTTGTTTTTAAAGCAGGTGTCCCGCAAACATAAAAGTGTGCATTATATATTAGAAAAATAACAATCGAGCCCAACTTTTGTAATTATATAGAACAAAACACCACACTTATGACAAAAACAAATAAAAACCGCAATCTCTCAACATGCACTTTTTAAAATTCGCGGCGATCGAAAGTCCCAGTGTCGATGATGTCATAATAATACAATGCACATGCGCAAATTTTAGCACCGATACCCATGACGTCATCGACACCGGGACTTTCGATCGCCGCGAATTTTAAAAATTGCATGTTGAGTGATGGCAGTTTATATTCTTTTTTGTGACTAGTATGGTGTTTTGTTCTATATAATTACGTAATTTCGGCTCGATAATAATTTTTCTAACAAATAATGCTCAATGTTGTACTTGCGGGACACTTCCTTTAAACGCTTCTAGAGAAGTGTCTTTAGATGAATTGGTGCAATTTCTGCATTTTTTAGCAAAAACTGATTTAGGACGGTTTTTTGTGCATTTTTCCCCCTTCTTTTCATCAAAATGTTGTTTTCCGCGTTTAACCTCAATTCCGCGATAGAAATTCCGCAACGCTGAAAATGTGTGACCTTAGGTTAGTCCTGGCCTATTCACTGCAAAAACCCTGTTTAAAAGGTTGTTTGAATTGAGCCTTATCCTAGACAGTATGTTCCCATTTCGTCCTTTCCCATTTCGTCCTATTGCCATTTCGTCCTCTCCCAATTGGTCCTTCCCCACTACGTCCTCTCCCATTTAGTCCATAGTCTATTTTGTCCCAATGTCATTTCATCCATGTGTCAGTTTGTCCAATTCCCATTTTATCCTTTTATTTCCTATTTTGTGCTAATAACTGAAATTTTAAATTTTAAAATATTTATGATTTGTTTTTAAGTGTTTCTAGAGAAGTGTCTTTAGATGAATTGGTGCAATTTCTGCATTTTTTAGCAAAAACTGATTTTGTTACGTTTTCTGAAAAATTTTGAGCCCAAAAAGTAATTTTGTGGTCAAAATTAATAAGTGAAATTTGATACCAAAAAATTGATTCTCTGACTCATTTCCTTTCCAAAAATGTGTACTTCTATACCACATTAATATTTTCAAAAGTTTCATAAATTTCATATTACTACCACCCTTAACTTGAATGTCATCCTCTCTCGTGACCCATTAAGTCTGGTTTCTGAAAAGAAAACTTGTTGCATTTTTATATCCAGAGCAATAATATGCGGCATGAAAACCTAGACTCGATCTTTCATGTCTTCCCATTTTATACACGGTCCTTACAAGGGTGCTCAAATGTGAAGACTGAAAAAATACAGTTCCAAAAGTGTGCACTGATAAACGAAATTAAAAAATCTTTCAAATGAAAATTGAGATTTATTTTTATGCACTAGTGTATTTTGTATGCCTTAAAATGATACCTCACTTGATACATTTGTTCATGTATTCAGATATCAGGTGGAATCCTTCTCTTCATCTTCATCCTTTACTTCCTTATAATATATTAAAATGCATACAGTCCAACCTCTGTTATCCGGACATGATGGGACCAATGAATTGCCGGACTAAGGCCTAAAAAAAAAAGAGGTTTGATTGGCGTAACCCGACCGACCCTAAATACATCGCCGACCCTGAATATTTTTTATTATTTTGAGGGAAAATATATATATATTTATATAAACAAATAATATGGAACTATTTCATTCTGTGATTTTCAACTGCCGACAAATTTGTTTCGAAGAGATGGATGCCATATCTCCTCTCATCAGGGTTTCAGTAGAAAATATAAATAAACAAAACATTCTTGTGCAAAACATGTGCGTGTACGGGCCGTGCCCGCTGACGCATACATATACTCGCGTGCGAAACGCAAGCGCAAACGCGCGGCATCTAGCTCGCGCTGCTGATATATTTTAGCTTACATTTTTAAGCTTAAATTTGGATGCATGACGGCATGCGCTAACCAACTCTGATCGTTTGTTTAGGGTTGCTAACCTTGGGTGACAAATAATATAATACTTCTCTGCAATACATAAATTACATCGTTTGCTAATGTTTGAATATGATTTTGCTTGACTTAAGATAGTCCATTTTATGGTGAAGTTCATGTTATTGTCTTTCAGAGTCCAGACATGTTTCGACAGTTCTGTCTGATGTTTGTGAGCTTCTTTTTTGAAGGACTGTCGATGGTTTCCCAGCCGTTTTTTGAACTCGTTGCTAGTTAGGCCTACATATGTCGCTTCACCTCCATCTGATTTAACTGTGGCTTGGTAGACGATATTCGATGCTCTGCATTTCCCGCTTAAGGGGCACTCTGCTTTCACTCTACAGTTGCAAGGTTTGGCATCTGATGTTGGTGTCTGAGGTTTCATTAGTCTATTGTTGTGTGCATCAATAGCTGCCTTCTGAAGCAGCATCGAATCAATTTTTAAGCGAGAACCCTATGTTAAAAACATACAAAACTATAAATTAAAGCATTATTAACTTCCAATTTATGGGATAGTAATAGTGTTCACAAATGATATTTGAATCTATTTATGTTGTATCAACAGTACAGTGCGCCGTTGGCTCAATCGGAAGAGCATTGGGTTAATGATCGAAAGGCCGGGGGTTCGAATCCCACCGAGAATGTTATTTTGTCTTCGTTAGTATCATATTAAATTTAGTAATTTTATGTTGGGTTTGCTTATCGTTCCCCATAATATTTGTGAATCCACGGACAACATACTTTTAATTTGATTTTGAATGATTGTCTAAATTCAATAATTTGAATGCAGTTCTACATTTACTTGTTCACGGTCAGCGTTGCGTTGCGTGAATTGAATTATTGAGACCCTAGCCCCATTGTTACACAACTAAATCTGGGAAAGACCAATTGTGCCATTATGAAAAGAGTCAATCGTTTCGTCATTGAATCGATATTCTGATTTCCCATGTTTAGGCCTACATGATTGTACGGTCATGTGCATGTACCAACATATTATCTGTTTGCCATGTTTGTAGCTTCGTTGCAGTCAGAAGTCAAGGCATGAAAATACCAGGAAAATACCGTCTATTTTGTTCGCCCCGGCCCGCCAGTAAAGTGAGATTTCAACAAAAAAAATAGAAATCGGGTCATTTACAACTCGCGATTGTGAAGGATTGCCTCCATCAATTTTGATAATCTTAGGCTCATTTTGAAGGGAAAGTCCTATTTATGAAACATGTTATTTCCGATTTAATAAAAAACACGATTTTTGTTACTATTTTTGAGTCGATAAAGATGCATTTTCAATGCGATCGTAAACATCGTATTTTTGATGATTTTTAGACGTTTTTAGAAATGTTCCTAACGTATTAAACTTGATCAAAAATATGTTTATTTGTAATACATTTTGAACAGGGGTCAGGGCCACGACTTTATTCACCTACGGTAAAAATATACGCCATTTTCCAACACACAGAGACTAAATCGTTTTTTCTAACAAACGGTATTCAGCAGGATTCGAACCGAGGAGGGGAGAATCTATCTATTCGATTACTAGTCCATATTCGTAACCGCTCGGCCATAACTACTTACTGACGTTTCTATGTGTTCTCTATAATAATGAACTAGTGGTGAACTATTGAGTATTCGACGAAATTTTAGCCAAATTGAACCCAGTTTCTAAATTGTATTTTAAATGTGAAAACGGTGTCGCTGCAAGCTAGGTTTGGATTCAATGTAAAGAGCAATAAATTGATGATCGTGAAAGGTTATTAATTTAAAGCTTTTAATCAGACAGGGGTCAGGGCCACGTAAAATATACCTGATTTCTTCAGTAATGACAACAAAATCTTCTTCAGAAAAAGGGATTTTCAAGCAGAAACGTCCCTGCAAACATAACTTTAGCATGTAAAAATAATGGATTAATATTTTATTGCTCCCCTTACTGAAAATCCCCCTAGTCACATGGCGTTGAACCACATTTAAATGCCTTAATGTTGTCATTGTATAAGGCTGACATTTTGGCATATTGAATTGCACGAGATCGACATCCTCTTTTCAAGGGAAAGCAAAATCCCTTCGTATACATCAGACTCACTCAATATCTGACTGCAGCTAGCTACAAACAGATCAGATGGGGAATAAAAATCGATTCAACCATTGTAAACGACGATTGGCTTCTTTCAATAACAATTGGCCTTACAGATTATTGCGTGAATAACCATGTTGTAACAATGGGCGGGGTATTGCAATAATTCAATAAACGCAATGCTAAGCCTGTATTAGACCTACATGCACATGTACATGCACCCCATGAAGTACTACATTCAAATTAAAACCTCATTAAATCTGTATGAAAATCATTCTATTAAATAAAATGAAAAGTATCTGGGATCAAAATAATATTATGATTGAACGATATTAAAATAATCTCTACATTTACTAAATATAATAGTAACGGGAAAAACAAAACATTCTCTGTGGGATTCGAACCCACGGTCTTCAGATTATAAGTCTGAAGCTCTACCGACTGCGCTAACGGAGCACTGACTGACAATAATAGGACAGACATAAATTCAAATGACAGTTGAACACTATCCTATAAATAGGAAGTTAAAATGCTTTATATTTCTATTTTTTGTATGTATTTAACATAGGGTTCTCGACCAAAAAATGATTTAATGTTGTTTAAGATTATAACTGTGGTTTCATTCAAATGAATAGAATGACTTTTCGAAACATTTCTAGACATGAATTTTGTTCGTACATTTTGCTGTTTGTAGCCAATCTTTCGGTACGCTAGCTATCAACATTGCATTATGGGGTTTATATAATAAGTGTACGCGGAACTCGGGTATGCAGCGAGTCATGTGACTTTTGCCCGGGGCAAATATTTGAGATTTGGAAGTGCCTTTAAGAATAACTTTTTAAAAGACGTTTTGATCGCGAGATGGCGCCCTGTGTAACAGAGATAAAAAGGTGCTATATGGTGATTTTCTACGGTATATGATAGTTGAACTTAATGCTCACTCATAATCGTTGTATTACCACATGTAATCAGATTATGATCGTCGCTTTTCTGTCTTAGGAAATTAAATCCTGGACACAGCCCTTTAATTTAATAATAGCATTATGGCTGTGTCTTTTCTTTTTGTGAGAAATAAAATTTGGTAAATTGTCAAATATTTTCAAGAGAAACATATGTTTGTGGCATTCTTCAATAAACGCGTCTGTTTTAGGTGGCAGATTTGTTTTGCCCACACTCAAATGTTTCACATTTTTTAAATATTTTGTAAAAATCCTTTTGTATATTTTCAAATATTTAGAAAAAATTGTGTAAAAATGTTTTCAAAAATGACCATGGAGTTAAATTCCATGCTTAATTACAATTGTGTGAATGCCCACTTCAATTTATGCACAATTTGGCACTCTTACCTTCCTGAATTTTTCCGTTTTAATTTGTGTGAAAATATAATTTATATGATCTAAAACGAAGAATATCATGTATAAAGTTTAACGTAAAGAGGCCATGACCGCCACACACTCAGTCCGGCGATCGTCAGTCGCTGACACATAAATTCAATGGGCTGACGCTTACTTCCGTGTTTTCATCTCAAAATAACAAATTCTAGTACAATTTTGGTGATTGGCTAAATAAATTGACACTGTCATCTTTTGACCAATCAGGATGTATCTTATATCAAAATTTAAAGGAATGTCTGCTCTTTGTCATTCCGTTTCTGGCCGTTGTTTACCTCACTTCGTTTTCGAGAGAGAACTATGGAACACAAAGTGGGTCAAATGTACTGCAATTTTCCCGAAATATCTGCGTAAAATCTTTCAAATATTAAGCTCTTATGGGAAAGAAATATTAATTGATGGTTCCTAATATTTGTTCTTATGAAGAATAAAAATAAGATAATAAAGAGAGACATGTAATTGTATGCTTTATATAACTGTTCCTGGTTTCATTTTACGACACTTGGAACTCATATGGTTAACGTGAAAGCAACATTTGTGTGAAGGCCCTGTATGCATTTTCTAAGGGAATCATGCATGGCTTGGCGTGAATTCACTGTTGACTCATTAGGTTGTGGTGGAATTCATATGGACAGCCCCATTAGTCATATTTCATATCATTGGAAATCCCTCTTAGCTTGGCGCACATTAGATGCAAGAAGAAAAAAGATGTGATATATAATGTTATGTGAACTCTGAACACCATTTTACTTTAAATAATATATAGACTCGGACAAACTGGCGTGAATTAAATTAACAATAAGACCTTAAAAATACACGGTGATAGGATTATCCACTAGACCACAGGGGACTGTGTCACATCAGTTTGTCCTAGTCTATATATTATTTATTCATTTCACTTACTCAGCTGGTATCATTTGCTCAATCCTCGCTTGTATTTAAGTGAGTTTTGCTTGTCATAGATTCTGCTAGAATCATGCTTATAGGCTATTATAAATTGTTAATATTTACCTTTTTACATTGATTGAATTTAATTTAGGGGTATCAGGTCCCCTTAACTATCAATTTTAATGGGACAAGATGTGACCAATATACAAAATGTATAATCATTTATGTTTTCAAAAGTAAACGTTTTGTGCTATTCCATTGCAGCATTATTAACACTTTCCACACGGCTATAGTTTTACCATTATTACAAATCTTTCCCTACTTTCACAGTATTATCTCAAGAATTACTGAACCAATGCTAGGCATGTTTGTACTTATTTTAATGCATTTCTTATGATGATTCTAAATATGGTGATGAAACTAAATGGAATGAAATAATTTTGACATTTTTGAAACATTTTGCCGCGTGGAAAGCGTTATCACAAAATCAGACCGCATAAGGCTGACACCTGCCCTCTTGATTCCTACTTACTACATGCTTGTGTTACGTGGCTTTACTAGGTGCAATGTACTACTTACTACATGCTTGTGTTACGTGGCTTTACTAGGTGCAATGTACTACTTACTACATGCTTGTGTTACGCGGCTTTACTAGGTGCAATGTACTACTTACTACATGCTTGTGTTACGTGGCTTTACTAGGTGCAATGTACTACTTACTACATGCTTGTGTTACGTGGCTTTACTAGGTGCAATGTACTACTTACTACATGCTTGTGTTACGCGGCTTTACTAGGTGCAATGTACTACTTACTACATGCTTGTGTTACGTGGCTTTACTAGGTGCAATGTACTACTTACTACATGCTTGTGTTACGTGGCTTTACTAGGTGCAATGTACTACTTACTACATGCTTGTGTTACGTGGCTTTACTAGGTGCAATGTACTACTTACTACATGCTTGTGTTACGTGGCTTTACTAGGTGCAATGTACTACTTACTACATGCTTGTGTTACGTGGCTTTACTAGGTGCAATGTACTACTTACTACATGCTTGTGTTACGCGGCTTTACTAGGTGCAATGTACTACTTACTACATGCTTGTGTTACGTGGCTTTACTAGGTGCAATGTACTACTTACTACATGCTTGTGTTACGCGGCTTTACTAGGTGCAATGTACTACTTACTACATGCTTGTGTTACGCGGCTAAGAGGTGCAACGTACTTCAACAGAACACTTGTCACGCTAGCTTGTTGCACCTGATATAATAATAAATCTGTATTTTATAAAGCGCCTTATCCAAATTGCTCATTTGCTCAAAGCGCTGTAATTTTTGCTGCTGGTAAATCATCAGAATCAGGTCGCATCAACTAGGGTGCAGCCAATTTCTAGCGCAAACCTATCCGCACTTAGATTGTAACATCCACCATTTTTCAATGCAGCTCCCCAAATACCATTGGGTCGTGGAAGTTTTTGATAACCGAAACAACTGATCACAGATTTTGAAAGCAGGAGGAAACCGGAGAACCCGGAGAAAACCTGCGAGGGCGTGCATGGATCGTGATAACCAAATACACATAAAGCCCGCGGTCGTGCACAGAATTGACCCGGGTTTTATTGGTGTAAGGCGAAGGAATTATCCGCTGCGCCAACACGCTCCCCCATATACAGCAGTACGGGGCGCAGTGGCGTAACTACCGAGGGGGGGGGGGGGGGGGGGGAGCAGATAGGGTGTCACAAATAATTACAATGCACCTGTTACACAGCAAGAAAACCACTAACCTCAGGTTCCTTCTTATACCCCAAAGCATCATTTCGGGATAAAAATCTCATAAGTGCTTTTTGTATGACACGATAAGTTGTCACATGTTCCAAATTACGGCCCATGTTATAGCAGATCGCTTCAAGGGAGGGGAGGGTGGGGGGGGGGGGGGTCACTCAGGTACCTTTTTGGTAGGAATGTGCCACTAGCATATGAAAATTGACCAATACATTTACCTTTTGGGGGGGGGGGAAATTAACCCATATTTTTACCAGAGACCCGTAATTTTCCTACATATTTGACAGATTTTGCTAAAGCTTCAGTGAAAAACAGCAAGTTTAAGGATATTAGACCCATATGGAAAAGGGTCATTCATTTTTCAGATGGGTGAAAAATGGGACCGTATTTGGTATAAAATATGTTGCACACTATTGGAAATAAACCCATATCTTTTATGGTCTAATATAGTAGCCATGGTGCATATTTGAACATGATGCACTATACGCTCTCCCAAACCAGTTCCAAAACTGTTTTTAACACTTTCCACGCAGCTATTAGTTTTACCATAGAGAAACAGAGTTTTCAGAAACCTTTCCCAACTTTCAAAGTCTATCTCAAAAATAACTGAAACAATACTAGGCGTGTTTGTACTTATATTAATGCATTTCACATGGTGATTCCAAATATTGTGATGAAATTCAATGATTTTGACATTTGTGATACATTTTGTGAAATGTTGGAACTGTCGTCTGCAAGCCGAGTGGAAAGTGTTAAACACACCAGTGTGTATGCTTTTGCCCTTTTTCCATTCCTATTTGGTAAAAAAATGACAAATACAATGCAACTAGATTCAGTATATATGTATATAAGTTAGAGGGTTAGGTTAGAATTATGTTTAAGAAGTTCATTTTGCATAATAAAATACAAATTAAGAAAATAATTAAAAATCAGATATTTGTGCGGCGTGTAGCTCCCACATCTTCTTTGCTGATTTTCACAGTGGACAGTCAGTAAGATCGAAGTAGTGCTTTCATGTAGGCGGCCATTTTTACCATTATACGTAATTATAGCTGCTGTCAATCACGCCAATTTTTTAGCTTGTACTTGAATGACGTGCCAAGTTCATCTTTGAATAATCATAATTTGGCTTAACCTCGATTCCAGATGCTCTAATTTAGGTTCAATTGACTTGAACACACCAATGACGTGATTTTGTAGAGACAAAACCATGCTCACATTTTTGCGATTTAAAATCGTTTTAATCTCCTTTTGCCGTCGATAGATTTGTCTTTCCCTTGGTGAGAATCTAGTTAATATATTTAACTACCGGATTCACAAGTTTTACAATACACTAAACCATGTGGATTACATCAAATGTGTTTCTATGTTGCTGGTGACTTGTTATGTCTAATTATCATTATGTCAACTGGATAACGCTCTGGAGTCCTGAACCATTATCAAAATGATTGTTACATAAAATCTGTGGCATGAATGACAAAAGATCCTTGATCCAGTTGCAAAAAGAGGACTATATTTAACCCTACCCCCCCCCCCCCCCCCCTCCCCCCAGGGTCGTTTGTAGGAATAAAACTTTCATGCATCTGGATGCAGCTCCGGGTACAACAACAAAACACGTTTGTGAGAATAGCTTGAATTTGGTTCCATGCATTGTGACAATGACTATAGCTTTCCATGAATTGATAGCATGATGAGATAGATTTGTGTTAGATTTAGCATGGGTAGGGTTAATCAAAACGGGTATAGGACCAGAAAAATTCAATGTTACAGAATGTTGGCAAAATGTAGTTCACACCCTTAAAATAGTAAGGCGAACAAAAAACAACAACCAACCTTTCTTTTTTAAACCCCCTTTTTAAAAAAAAAACATTTTGGAGAATGTTTTTGAAATGTTTGGACATTGTTTTGAATTTTTTTGAAATATTTGATTTTGTTGTTGAAAATTCACCCAAAATTCCCACATTTTTTGGAAAAAAACCCCCCAAACTACAAAAAAAACCCACCAAAATGCCTGACCAACCAACCCCTACCTGAGAGATCTGCTTGTTTTTTCCTCCTTATAATATGAGAAACTGTAACATTGAATCCATTCCGATAAGATGACACTTAATCAATACAATCTGAAACGGAGACTTGTCGCGTCGGTTTATGCTTCATTTAATGTTGTAAAGAATAATCACATTCCCATCTCTAGAATGCTCGTGTCCATGCCCTTGGGGATTTTTCTCTTTTTTATGTACGAGATAGCTTAAATGAATTTGTCTGTCAGACCAAGAAAAATAAAATGTTTGCTTTTTGTAGGAGATTCAAAAACCTGATTGTGCATGGTACGCATTAAAAAATATTCTCTTTTGGTTTTTCAATCAAGTGTAAAAATTAGGCAAAATTTACCAAACGACACAAATCAATTGATTAAAAATATGTGAGTTTTTAATGAATCCAGAGATAGTTCTGATACAGTTTTGTTTCTTCCACAGTGTAATTCACTGCCTTGAGACAGTGACGTGATTACCGATTGCAATGCTAATGAAATAGTCTTTGTATACTTTTTTCTTTTTCCTTATCACTGTATGAACAACACTCTCTGGCCTGCTCTCTGCTGTGGTGTATGCACCGATAGAGGGCTCAAGGGGAATCGGTAGAGGGCTCACAAAATTAAGTGCCTGCTAAAATAGCAGTAATTTTAAATTCGCGAAAGTAAGTATCTGCAAAATAATAGTGTTTTACAGAAGTACATATGGATGCATATGCATCTGTAAAGTTAAGTCACTGTCCAGAGAAAGGAAAATGGGGCCTTTTAATCAGCAGTATTCATTTTAAGATTTTAAAGTAAAGTACAAAAAAACAAAAGAAATAAAGTGAATTTCAATAAATGTTGCACATAAAATCTGCAAGCATTTACTATGGTGTCATTTTAAAGCTTACAAAATACTCTTTTGCATGAAAATAAAATCTCAACTGACTCAATACAGGCCCCATCATCTTTGTTTCACCCCAAAGGCTCTTATCCAAATGGCCTTCTGGAGCCATCTGGCCCTTTTGTCCATTTGGCCACCACTGTCATTGACCGCTAGCCAGACAAAATGACGAGTTGTCCCAGAGAAAATGCTTCACAACTAAATTTTTACTTCGAGGCATGTTACCTAACTTAATGATTTCCCTTCTTAAATGTTTGGAAATGATGGTGTTTAGGCGATGATAAAATAATCTTGTTTTATGGCAAATGTACCTCTCAGGTTGGGCGGGTCAGTCGGGCTTTTTCCCCCTTCCTTTTCCCCGTTCAAAATGACCATAACAATTCCAAGAAAATGTAAAAATGTGCAGTTTTTGATGAGCAAAATAAATACATTTTAGGGTTGGTATTCATCATTTGTATTTGTTTTCACCAATATCTAAATAAAAATGGGTCGGTAGGGCCCGTATAACAAGGTTTCTTTATGGGTCGGTAGGCCCCATGGAACATGGTTTCTTTATGGGTCGGTAGGGCCCATGGAACATGGTTTCTTTATGGGTCGGTAGGCCCCATGGAACATGGTTTCTTTATGGGTCGGTAGGCCCCATGGAACATGGTTTCTTTATGGGTCGGTAGGCCCCATGGAACATGGTTTCTTTATGGGTCGGTAGGCCCCATGGAACATGGTTTCTTTATGGGTCGGTAGGGCCCATGGAACATGGTTTCTTTATGGGTCGGTAGGCCCCATGGAACATGGTTTCTTTATGGGTCGGTAGGCCCCATGGAACATGGTTTCTTTATGGGTCGGTAGGCCCCATGGAACATGGTTTCTTTATGGGTCGGTAGGCCCCATGGAACATGGTTTCTTTATGGGTCGGTAGGCCCCATGGAACATGGTTTCTTTGTGGGTCGGTAGGCCCCATGGAACATGGTTTCTTTATGGGTCGGTAGGCCCCATGGAACATGGTTTCTTTATGGGTCGGTAGGCCCCATGGAACATGGTTTCTTTGTGGGTCGGTAGGCCCCATGGAACATGGTTTCTTTATGGGTCGGTAGGCCCCATGGAACATGGTTTCTTTGTGGGTCGGTAGGCCCCATGGAACATGGTTTCTTTATGGGTCGGTAGGCCCCATGGAACATGGTTTCTTTATGGGTCGGTAGGCCCCATGGAACATGGTTTCTTTGTGGGTCGGTAGGCCCCATGGAACATGGTTTCTTTATGGGTCGGTAGGCCCCATGGAACATGGTTTCTTTATGGGTCGGTAGGCCCCATGGAACATGGTTTCTTTATGGGTCGGTAGGCCCCATGGAACATGGTTTCTTTGTGGGTTGGTAGGCCCCATGGAACATGGTTTCTTTATGGGTCGGTAGGCCCCATGGAACATGGTTTCTTTATGGGTCGGTAGGGCCCATGGAACATGGTTTCTTTATGGGTCGGTAGGCCCCATGGAACATGGTTTCTTTATGGGTCGGTAGGCCCCATGGAACATGGTTTCTTTATGGGTCGGTAGGCCCCATGGAACATGGTTTCTTTATGGGTCGGTAGGCCCCATGGAACATGGTTTCTTTATGGGTCGGTAGGCCCCATGGAACATGGTTTCTTTGTGGGTCGGTAGGCCCCATGGAACATGGTTTCTTTATGGGTCGGTAGGCCCCATGGAACATGGTTTCTTTATGGGTCGGTAGGCCCCATGGAACATGGTTTCTTTGTGGGTCGGTAGGCCCCATGGAACATGGTTTCTTTATGGGTCGGTAGGCCCCATGGAACATGGTTTCTTTATGGGTCGGTAGGCCCCATGGAACATGGTTTCTTTATGGGTCGGTAGGCCCCATGGAACATGGTTTCTTTGTGGGTCAGTAGGCCCCATGGAACATGGTTTCTTTGTGGGTCAGTAGGCCCCATGGAACATGGTTTCTTTATGGGTCGGTAGGCCCCATGGAACATGGTTTCTTTATGGGTCGGTAGGCCCCATGGAACATGGTTTCTTTATGGGTCGGTAGGCCCCATGGAACATGGTTTCTTTATGGGTCGGTAGGCCCCATGGAACATGGTTTCTTTGTGGGTTGGTAGGCCCCATGGAACATGGTTTCTTTATGGGTCGGTAGGCCCCATGGAACATGGTTTCTTTATGGGTCGGTAGGCCCCATGGAACATGGTTTCTTTGTGGGTCGGTAGGCCCCATGGAACATGGTTTCTTTATGGGTCGGTAGGCCCCATGGAACATGGTTTCTTTATGGGTCGGTAGGCCCCATGGAACATGGTTTCTTTATGGGTCGGTAGGCCCCATGGAACATGGTTTCTTTATGGGTCGGTAGGCCCCATGGATCATGGTTTCTTTATGGGTCGGTAGGCCCCATGGAACATGGTTTCTTTGTGGGTCGGTAGGCGCCATGGAACATGGTTTCTTTGTGGGTCGGTAGGCCCCATGGAACATGGTTTCTTTATGGGTCGGTAGGCCCCATGGAACATGGTTTCTTTATGGGTCGGTAGACCCCATGGAACATGGTTTCTTTATGGGTCGGTAGGCCCCATGGAACATGGTTTCTTTATGGGTCGGTAGGCCCCATGGAACATGGTTTCTTTATGGGTCGGTAGGCCCCATGGAACATGGTTTCTTTATGGGTCGGTAGGCCCCATGGAACATGGTTTCTTTGTGGGTCGGTAGGCCCCATGGAACATGGTTTCTTTATGGGTCGGTAGGCCCCATGGAACATGGTTTCTTTATGGGTCGGTAGGCCCCATGGAACATGGTTTCTTTGTGGGTCGGTAGGCCCCATGGAACATGGTTTCTTTGTGGGTCGGTAGGCCCCATGGAACATGGTTTCTTTATGGGTCGGTAGGCCCCATGGAACATGGTTTCTTTATGGGTCGGTAGGGCCCATGGAACATGGTTTCTTTGTCACCTTAGTGAAATCAATTGATTTAATATGGACATAGTCCAGAGATGAACTTCAAGAACAATTGTGTAAATCGATGAGCGAGAATCATATTTTGTTTGTCATTTTTTTTTTAAAAACATGTATCAGAGAATCCAAATTTGGCATCAATTTTGACCAAAAATGTTGATTTTTTGAGAAAATCACAAAAAATCACTTTTTTGACCCAATTTTTTTGAACAAAGCTAACAAACATAATTTTGAGTTAAAAATGCCCAATAATAATAATAATAATAATAATAACCATATTTGTATAGCGCCTAACATCGAGATCCCTAAGCGCTTTAACATAAAACATAATAACAAACAAATACATGGATATGGACTACAATTAAAAAGCCTTTGTGAACAAATGAGTCTTTAAGGCCCAAATCACTTGATGATGATGTTAAGACACTACTGGAGGGACAATTTTTTGTCAACATCCTGGGATGTTGACATTTGAATTCAGATTTATGTCTTTTGGTAGAGTCTATGAATTGCTTTCTCATGTATCTTTAATCAGTATTTGTACCCAGATGGCTTTAAAATGTATATTAGATCTGGATATGAAAATATGAACACATATGTTGTTACAATTGTGGAGAAATGGTTTAAATAATATAAAACAAATGATAGAGTTGTGTAAAATCTGCGACATTCGTCGTGTTAATAACTGAATTTAGTGGATTTGCAAATAGAACGGCAACTTTATACAATTTTGCGAGCGCTGGTTCCCTGCGCTGATGGTCTTCCCACACACTGTCCGACACTAACTAATTACCGGGGTCCAAGTGTGATTATTATGGGATAAGTTAACAACGTGGTGGAATTCTATCGAGTGGAAATCATCGTCTTTTCTTTAGCTGCTTATACTATTTTCCGAAGCTGGGGCGGCGATGATAGCTGGGATGCAAATGTGTTAAATAAACCTTGATTCTGCTGCGTTACGTATGTTTGACCGATCGTGAAACATCTGAAAATTATATTGAATCAACATCAAAACATGTTAAATGCTCATGCCTAGCACGTCTGCGATTATTATGGGATAATTATGGCGCAATATTATTTCGCTGCTGGTGCTCAGTTATGAATAGAGAGTTTTATGTATTAAAGGGGCACTAAGAGATGTGTTGGAGGCTGCGCCCTCAATTATGATAAAAACTGGGATTAGTATATTTGTATAATTGTATTACATGCATGAACTTACACCTATAAGGATTAAGAAAAAATAGCCCTATTTGTACAACGGTAAACGTCGATTCAAAAATGCCGGCTCGTAGAGCCGCAACGCCGCATTTTACGTCCGACAGTACCCCTGCAGTACGCGTGATACATAACGCGAACCATATTTGCATATTAAAAGAATATTCATTTAAAACATTCTTAGTTTTTTTAGTCGGGTTAATCATCAAATGTTGAGATACACAGGTGGGGCCTCATGGGATAGAATAAATGAGTCAGACGATGCCGGTTTCAGAGAGAAAAGTGGGCCCAGCATTAAAACAAAGAGTTTTTGTTAAAATACATCATACACTGTCTAAATCTTCTTTTTCATATTTCCTTTGTGTCGTCTGTTAAAGGTATATTATGTGATCTTTCCAGGGAACGCCCTCAACATCGAAAAAAAAATTGAAAGAAGATTTTCTTGCAGATTTACATTTCTGATCATAAATCGTACATACATTCCAAGTTACAGGGCGATACGATTCTTAATTACTTCAACATCATGATTTTAGAGTGAAAATAAACTGTCGGATAACTCCGACAGTTTATATTTTTACTCTAAATTCACTCTAAAACCATGATTTTGAGGTAATTAGGAATCGTATCGCTCTGTAACTTGGAATGTATGTATGATTTATGATCAGAAATGTAAATCTGCAAGAAAATCTACTTTCTAAAAATAAATAATGAATAGAGGGCGCTATCTGGAAAAGGTCTGACATAATATGCCTTTAATTTCATTTTAGGATGTTGACCAGTTTTTTGTAAATACCTTGTTTTATTATTAATCTAATCACATATTTTTTTGAAATTTTGACAAAAAAGTGTTAAAAAAATTTAAAAATCCATTTTTTCACGTTTTTTGGCACTTTTTGGTCAAAATTTTCAAAAATATTAGATTAGGTTTTAAAAAAAAAAATTGTCCCTTCATTAGTGTCTTAACATCATTATAAAGTGATTTGGCAATTTTTTACTCAAAATTATTTTTTGTTAGCTTTGTTCAAAACAATTTGGGTCAAAAAAGTGAATTTTGTGATTTTCTCAAAAAATCTACTTTTTTGGTCAAAATTGACGCCAAATTTGGATTCTCTGATCCATTTCCTTTCCAAAAATGTATACTTTTATATACATTTGATTAATAGTTCAATAATTACAGCACTCGCAAAATTCAAAAAATCAAATCAAAAACTTCCTTAAGTCCCCCCTTAAAGCGGAACTATGCCAGATGTATTCCCCCGGTATTCTCACATGAATAAAATATATAAGGTTAAAAGATGAAAATGAAATAAGAAATTGTAAAATTATGTTTTATTAACAGTATCCCATTCATTATCAAAATGCGTTGGCGTCAATTTGCGGGTGTAGCTGGTTTATGTAAACAAGTGTTTTGTTTTTTGTATTAATGGGTTTAAGAATAATTTTCACACACAACAGGTCAAAATTACAGATGTGTTATATTTCATGCACAAATTAAGAAAAGGTATACATCATACATTCTACTGAGTACCAATATGTGTAGTCTTGGTTCAGCCATCTGATTGCCCAATAGTCAATATATCTCAATGGAGTACAAGTGTCACGTCAACATGGACATGTTGGTGGCCCGAATCAAATCTGAGTTATTGGTATGACTTGAAAGAGCACATGTTAAGCTTTGAAATGATACCATGTTAAAGGTAATCAGACTTAGCAATCACAAGATGTGGTTTGGAGAAGCAAAATATGTTCTATCATTTTCTTTATATTTCACCAAATATGTTGGCCTCTATCTCAAAACTGTTTTTGCCGACAACATGTTCTTTTGACGCGAGTGGTCACAAATGTCAATTTTTCTTTTACAGAGATTTTCAACATCAAATAAATGGCATGAAAGTCAACTAAATTACCTTTTAGATTATTTAAAGACTTAGTAATCAATGAGGGCAATGACGTGGAACACATGCACCGTTTTTAAGGGACACCCTGTATATTACCGTACTGCATGATTCCTCCCATGAAATTGCACTTTCTTCATAAGCTTGTTGACTTGGTTTACAAGAGAGCCAAATACCCAATCATTAGATTTGATTATAGCAATTTAATCAACAGACAATACATTGAGGGGTACCAGACCCCTTATATTAGGTTCTTTATTCGAAATATTATACTGCACTACTAGATTACCATGACAAAATACATTTGGGCGATAGAGTCCAATCAGTAGCGGCAAATCAAGCTCTTGTCTTATATTATAGCAATTAAGTCAACAAGAACTCTATTTATATCGTCGCTGTTCTGACATACCGGCACATCTCTTTACTTATTTCTGTTGTGATGTGCCGGTATGTCAGAACAGCGACGATATGTACAAGCTTGATTATTCAACATCACCTGTGTGACAATTCAGCTTTGTGGCTGTGAATACTGGGTGATACGTTTTGTTGCTGTTTTTCGGCCCTTCCGTATGTATAAAGTAAAATTGTCCAACAGTTATGCATAGGAAGCATTTCTTTATACATGTTCAGGAGCAAGAGCACTTATACAGGGTCTTGATATAGGTGTGAATTGGCCCTTGAACGTGTTTAGAGTAGACGACCAAAGATTATATATAGGAAGTATTACTTTATACATGCTGAAGGGCCAGATGGAGATACGAGGTTTTGATAGAACAGCGACGACATGTATCAAGAGGGCAAAGTCTTTGTTGCCTCTTGCTGCAGGATACTTGACATCAAATGCAGGGATCATGTCCCAGGTGCCGCCATATGCGATGGCATGGCTGTATGGGAGCCTCTTGGAAAGGATTCCTTCTTGGACATTTTTTTTTTGGAACACATTATACTGTACTACTTCATTGCCAGATAAAAGTGTCTACTTTAATCAAAAGTTTGGCGACCCGTTACACGATAGAGTCATCCGTCCAATCAATACACACGCATATCGAGTCCTTGTTTTAGATCACCGAAGCAATTTAGTCGGGCAAGGAGGCAGACGTCGTCAGCATCGATGTCAATTGGTGTTTAGTTGCCGTAGCGATCTACTAGGTATTGTGTTCTATTGATTGATAGTAGAGAGACGATAAGTTGACACAGACAATCATGGGATTCCACGTCAGTGTTGACAAACGCACTCTATTCAGGCCCAGTTGGGCTACTTATTAGATGATGATAGATGGGATATTGAAGGTGTTATGATGGAAATTGGGCTACCTTTTATCACAGAAGTAAAACTCATTAATTTCACAGGTAGATTATTTCAGGAAGAGGGGAAATCGCACCGTTTACAGGGGATTTAATTTCGCTAATTTATACCCACTTGCCAGGTAACTAAATATTCTTGTTGGAGAGAATATTAGAGCATGTTTCTACTGGGGCACTGGAAAGTTAATGCTAAGTTAACTTAACAGTAATTACCATTAACTTTTTAATTCCCCCCCCCCCCCCCCACGTTTCTACTCGCGAAAAGCTACTCACGATAATCGTCGTAATCGATGGGCCACGACATTTGACCATTTGTTATACCAAAAATGCCGTCCCACCTGAAAAAGACTACCTTCGTAATTCCTTGTCTTTTAATATTACATGGTAACCTTAACAACAAAACACCATAAACGAACATGAAATTTGTTGTAAATGCGGAGTCACAATACTTAGAATCCAGAGTATACATGTATACAAGAATTTAGCGTTAAGATTTAATGGGTGGCTGTTTCTACTGGGCAAGATAGCGTTAATAACCGCTAACAAACCTGGTTTGTGCAAGTTTTTGCAATCTGAAAACTAAGCATTATCTGGCTGTTTCTACTGGGCAACTTAACGGTAATTATCGTTAAGTTGCCCAGTAGAAACACGCTCTTAGACAATAGCCTGCGACTAAATCATCAACAAAACAAAACATCAAAATAATTTATATCGAAATTGCAATCCCACGCAATCGAAAATCAAAATTGAAATCAAAATAATCACAATTGCAATGGAAAACGGAACCTATAACGAAACCAAATATTTAAATGTTTCCCCCACACAATTGAAACAACAAGAATCAGGGCAGGCTATTTTTGAACATTAATGCCATCGTTCTCCTAGTGTGGCACACAGCGCTGGCTGCTATCGCATGTGGTGTCCTGCATTGACCCAACGTGACCTGCAAAGTATTGCTGTACACTGCGGCGGAAGTAAGGCTACTGCACCACACCAGGGCGGAATTCCCGGAGGGGGGGGGGGGGGTGATGGGGGGGGGGGGATGATGGGGGATATATCCCCCCCCCCCCCCCCCCCCACTTTTTGACCTGGGGGGATGGTCAATGTAATCATCCCCCCCTGATTTTTCACATCTACCAAAAAAAAAGGAAAAAAGGGCGAAAAAAAGAAAGGAAAAAAGGGGGAAAAAGGAGAAAAAAGGAAAAAGAGAAAGAAAGGCGGGCGGGGAGGCATGCGAGGGACATAAGAACGTTTGGAGTTTATTGTATATACATTGGTCAGGATACATACGCATACGTACGTTGACTAGAATCCATCTTTTGGAGGACACTAATTAACTTCTTTCTGGCATAGGCCTATCTGCCTATTTAAAAAGCCAATATTGATCAGAAATAAAGTGATGGCTTTTCAATACAATCTTGGTCAAAAGTATACACCAGATCGCACCAAATTAGTTTGAAAATTGATTTTTTTTCTACTTCTGAGGGGGGGCACATCCCCCCTCAGACTACCCCTGTTGGAGCTTTTTAACCATCTATACTTAGTTCAAAAATATATCAGTATAAAAAATGCTCAACTTCTTTCGTGCATTGATAAAAAACAAAATATTTATTGAAAATGAAGCGATGGCTTTTCAATACAATATTGGTCAAAAGTATACACCAGATCGTACCAAATGAGTTTGAAAATGGATTTTTTTTCCCCCGCATAGATGGTACCAGCTCAATTTCATTTTTTGGGGCCAACATTTATCATCCCCCCACACCTATAGTCTATCCATCTGAGACCGATCTTCCAACCACGTGACTCAGCCGTTCCATTGACTGGGAGAGGAGGCTATTTTCTGACAAAAATATCGATGGAATCAGTAGAGTGAAAAACTGCCACAATAAAAAATAATTATGTTATCCACCTACTTTTATCATCATAACCCAAGTTGTGCCATGAGAGTCAGTTTAATTGACGTTGCAAAGACAGGTAGCTTTCCCTTCCCAATTTCTCCATTTCAAAAAATGCTTTCAATTTGGCAAGCACTGGCTGCATCTCATCTTCAATGGTCTTATTTGGTGCCATTTTAAGCTCTAGGCCTACTGTACTACAGGCCTCTATGAACAGGTACGTACATGTAGAGTGGTAGACCCCGATGAAGACAACCTTTCATTTTGTAAGTCAGAAAATAAACTTTATTTAGTTTGTCAACGTTCAAATTGTATAATATTTGTTTGAATATGGAAATCATACCTTTCAATATTGATACCATATCATTGTAAGCGTATTTGTTTCTTATACTTAACAAGGAAATCTGATTGATTCGGACTTGCAGACAGAACATGGATACGGAGATTCATATCATTTTACAACCATTTTATCTTACTATAGGCCCGGCCAATCCGAGTGAAAATATATATACATTATTTACTGTTGGAAACATTACAAGATAGCAAATAAAAATTAAATGTGGCCTCCTACAATATGTTAAATGTTAAAAAGTCCATCACTTTTTCAGCTTTGTGATTCTATTCATATGCCGAAATCACAGGTGACGATTATGGTAAATGTTCAAAGTCCATCACTTTCGATCTTTTCCAGCTTTGTGATTATATTCATAGGCCGAAATCACAGGTGACGATTTCAAAGCCTTTTGATTTCAGATAATGCGCAAATGGTTCGATATTTGTCTCTCTTTGAACGGTACACTAGACGTATACGGTATAGCTGCTATGTGCATGTGTGTGATGAGAATAATATGCATTGGAACAGTGTTGTGTGTGTTTGCATAAGGCAGCTTAGTTGTTTCAATTCACATTATAGATGAGGTTCGACCGGAGGTTGGAATAAAATGGGATCCTTCGACAACTAGCAAATATACGCCAGAAGACAGCACATCTTATTTTTACTCATCTCCCCTGCCCATCCGAGTTAGGTGCGGTATTACAGGTTTTTTTAAGGGCCTTGGCTATTAGGAGCTATTTATGTGTATATTATATATTCTAACAGTAGCCCTTTTTTGCTAAATGTAACGAGATTTTTGTTACTATTATACATGTATAAGTATAGGGATCGTATATTAGCTATCGCTATCAGCTAAAGGGGTACCCCTAACAAAAGTAATGTTTAGCTTATATTAGCTACCCCTATCTGCTAATGGGCTATCTTGATTTTATATTTTTTTCCTGGAAAACGTAGCTATTGAGCTATCAGCTATCACAACCCGTTAGCCTATATTAGCTACCCCTATCTGCTAATGGGCTATCTTGATTTTATATTTTTCCCTCGAAATCGTAGCTATTGAGCTATCAGCTATCACAACGCGTTAGCTTATATTAGATACCCCTATCTGCTAATGGGCTATCTTGATTTTATATTTTTTTCCCTGGAAAACGTAGCTATTGAGCTATCAGCTATCACAACCCGTTAGCTTATATTAGCTACCCCTATCTGCTAATGGGCTATCTTGATTTTATTTTATTTTTTCCCCTGGAAATCGTAGCTATTGAGCTATCAGCTATCACAACCCGTTAGCTTATATTAGCTACCCCTATCTGCTAATGGGCTATCTTGATTTTATTTTATTTTTTCCCGGGAAATCGTAGCTATTGAGCTATCAGCTATCACAACCCGTTAGCTTATATTAGCTACCCCTCTCTGCTAATGGGCTATCTTGATTTTATATTTTTTCCCTGGAAATCGTAGCTATTGAGCTATCAGCTATCACAACGCGTTAGCTTATATTAGCTACCCCTATCTGCTAATGGGCTATCTTGATTTTATATTTTTTCCCCCTGGAAAACGTAGCTATTGAGCTATCAGCTATCACAACCCGTTAGATTATATTAGCTACCCCTATCTGCTAATGGGCTATCTTGATTCTATATATTTTTCCACTGGAAATCGTAGCTATTAAGCTATCAGCTATCACAACCCGTTAGCTTATATTAGCTACCCCTATCTGCTAATGGGCTATCTTGATTTTATATTTTTTCCCCTGGAAATCGTAGCTATTGAGCTATCAGCTATCACAACCCGTTAGCTTATATTAGCTACCCCTATCTGCTAATGGGCTATTATCTTGATTTTATATTTTTTTTCCCCCTGGAAATCGTAGCTATTGAGCTATCAGCTATCACAACGCGTTAGCTTATATTAGCTACCCCTATCTGCTAATGGGCTATCTTGATTTTATATTTTTTCCCCCCTGGAAATCGTAGCTATTGAGCTATCAGCTATCACAACGCGTTAGCTTATATTAGCTACCCCTATCTGCTAATGGGCTATCTTGATTTTATATTTTTTCCCCCTGGAAAACGTAGCTATTGAGCTATCAGCTATCACAACGCGTTAGCTTATATTAGCTACCCCTATCTGCTAATGGGCTATCTTGATTTTATTTTATTTTTTCCCTGGAAAACGTAGCTAACGAGCTATCAGCTATCACAACCCGTTAGCTTATATTAGCTACCCCTATCTGCTAATGGCTATCTTGATTTTATATTTTTTTCCCCTGGAAATCGTAGCTATTGAGCTATCAGCTATCACAACGCGTTAGCTTATATTAGCTACCCCTATCTGCTAATGGGCTATCTTGATTTTATATTTTTTTCCCCTGGAAATCGTAGCTATTGAGCTATCAGCTATCACAACGCGTTAGCTTATATTAGCTACCCCTATCTGCTAATGGGCTATCTTGATTTTATTTTATTTTTTCCCTGGAAAACGTAGCTATTGAGCTATCAGCTATCACAATCCGTTAGCTTATATTAGCTACCCCTATCTGCTAATGGGCTATCTTGATTTTATATTTTTTTCCCCTGGAAAACGTAGCTATTGAGCTATCAGCTATCACAACCCGTTAGCTTATATTAGCTACCCCTATCTGCTAATGGGCTATCTTTATTTTATATTTTTCCCCCTGGAAAACGTAGCTATTGAGCTATCAGCTATCACAACCCGTTAGCTTATATTAGCTACCCCTATCTGCTAATGGGCTATCTTGATTTTATATTTTTCCCTCGAAATCGTAGCTATTGAGCTATCAGCTATCACAACGCGTTAGCTTATATTAGATACCCCTATCTGCTAATGGGCTATCTTGATTTTATATTTTTTCCCCTGGAAAACGTAGCTATTGAGCTATCAGCTATCACAACCCGTTAGCTTATATTAGCTACCCCTATCTGCTAATGGGCTATCTTGATTTTATTTTATTTTTTCCCCTGGAAATCGTAGCTATTGAGCTATCAGCTATCACAACCCGTTAGCTTATATTAGCTACCCCTATCTACTAATGGGCTATCTTGATTTTATTTTATTTTTTCCCTGGAAATCGTAGCTATTGAGCTATCAGCTATCACAACCCGTTAGCTTATATTAGCTACCCCTCTCTGCTAATGGGCTATCTTGATTTTATATTTTTTCCCTGGAAATCGTAGCTATTGAGCTATCAGCTATCACAACGCGTTAGCTTATATTAGCTACCCCTATCTGCTAATGGGCTATCTTGATTTTATATTTTTTTCCCCTGGAAAACGTAGCTATTGAGCTATCAGCTATCACAACCCGTTAGCTTATATTAGCTACCCCTATCTGCTAATGGGCTATCTTGATTCTATATATTTTCCCCCTGGAAATCGTAGGTATTGAGCTATCAGCTATCACAACCCGTTAGCTTATATTAGCTACCCCTATCTGCTAATGGGCTATCTTGATTTTATATTTTTTTCCCTGGAAATCGTAGCTATTGAGCTATCAGCTATCACAACCCGTTAGCTTATATTAGCTACCCCTATCTGCTAATGGGCTATTATCTTGATTTTATATTTTTTTCCCCTGGTAATCGTAGCTATTGAGCTATCAGCTATCACAACGCGTTAGCTTATATTAGCTACCCCTATCTGCTAATGGGCTATCTTGATTTTATATTTTTTTCCCCCTGGAAATCGTAGCTATTGAGCTATCAGCTATCACAACGCGTTAGCTTATATTAGCTACCCCTATCTGCTAATGGGCTATCTTGATTTAATATTTTTTCCCCCTGGAAAACGTAGCTATTGAGCTATCAGCTATCACAACGCGTTAGCTTATATTAGCTACCCCTATCTGCTAATGGGCTATCTTGATTTTATTTTTTCCCTGGAAAACGTAGCTATTGAGCTATCAGCTATCACAACCCGTTAGCTTATATTAGCTACCCCTATCTGCTAATGGGCTATCTTGATTTTATATTTTTTTCCCCCTGGAAATCGTAGCTATTGAGCTATCAGCTATCACAACGCGTTAGCTTATATTAGCTACCCCTATCTGCTAATGGGCTATCTTGATTTTATATTTTTTTCCCCTGGAAATCGTAGCTATTGAGCTATCAGCTATCACAACCCGTTAGCTTATATTAGCTACCCCTATCTGCTATTGGGCTATCTTCATTTTATATTGTTCCCCCCTGGAAAACGTAGCTATTGAGCTATCAGCTATCACAACCCGTTAGCTTGTATTAGCTACCCCTATCTGCTAATGGGCTATCTTGATTTTATATTTTCCCCTCGAAATCGTAGCTATTGAGCTATCAGCTATCACAACGCGTTAGCTTATATTAGATACCCCTATCTGCTAATGGGCTATCTTGATTTTATATATTTTTCCCTGGAAAACGTAGCTATTGAGCTATCAGCTATCACAACCCGTTAGCTTATATTAGCTACCCCTATCTGCTAATGGGCTATCTTGATTTTATTTTTCCCCTGGAAATCGTAGCTATTGAGCTATCAGCTATCACAACCCGTTAGCTTATATTAGCTACCCCTATCTGCTAATGGGCTATCTTGATTTTATTTTATTTTTTCCCTGGAAATCGTAGCTATTGAGCTATCAGCTATCACAACCCGTTAGCTTATATTAGCTACCCCTCTCTGCTGATGGGCTATCTTGATTTTATATTTTTTCCCTGGAAATCGTAGCTATTGAGCTATCAGCTATCACAACGCGTTAGCTTATATTAGCTACCCCTATCTGCTAATGGGCTATCTTGATTTTATATTTTTTCCCCTGGAAAACGTAGCTATTGAGCTATCAGCTATCACAACCCGTTAGCTTATATTAGCTACCCCTATCTGCTAATGGGCTATCTTGATTCTATATATTTTTCCCCTGGAAATCGTAGCTATTGAGCTATCAGCTATCACAACCCGTTATTAGCTTATATTAGCTACCCCTATCTGCTAATGGGCTATCTTGATTTTATTTTTTTCCCCCTGGAAATCGTAGCTATTGAGCTATCAGCTATCACAACCCGTTAGCTTATATTAGCTACCCCTATCTGCTAATGGGCTATTATCTTGATTTTATATTTTTTTCCCCTGGAAATCGTAGCTATTGAGCTATCAGCTATCACAACGCGTTAGCTTATATTAGCTACCCCTATCTGCTAATGGGCTATCTTGATTTTATATTTTTTTCCCCCTGGAAATCGTAGCTATTGAGCTATCAGCTATCACAACGCGTTAGCTTATATTAGCTACCCCTTTCTGCTAATGGGCTATCTTGATTTTATATTTTTTCCCCCTGGAAAACGTAGCTATTGAGCTATCAGCTATCACAACGCGTTCGCTTATATTAGCTACCCCTATCTGCTAATGGGCTATCTTGATTCTATATATTTTTCCCCTGGAAATCGTAGCTATTGAGCTATCAGCTATCACAACCCGTTAGCTTATATTAGCTACCCCTATCTGCTAATGGGCTATCTTGATTTTATATTTTTTTCCCTGGAAATCGTAGCTATTGAGCTATCAGCTATCACAACCCGTTAGCTTATATTAGCTACCCCTATCTGCTAATGGGCTATCTTGATTTTATATTTTTTTCCCCTGGAAATCGTAGCTATTGAGCTATCAGCTATCACAACGCGTTAACTTATATTAGCTACCCCTATCTGCTAATGGGCTATCTTGATTTTATATTTTTTCCCCCTGGAAATCGTAGCTATTGAGCTATCAGCTATCACAACGCGTTAGCTTATATTAGCTACCCCTATCTGCTAATGGGCTATCTTGATTTTATTTTATTTTTTCCCTGGAAAACGTAGCTATTGAGCTATCAGCTATCACAACCCGTTAGCTTATATTAGCTACCCCTATCTGCTAATGGGCTATCTTTATTTTATATTTTTTCCCCCTGGAAAACGTAGCTATTGAGCTATCAGCTATCACAACCCGTTAGCTTATATTAGCTACCCCTATCTGCTAATGGGCTATCTTGATTTTATATTTTCCCCTCGAAATCGTAGCTATTGAGCTATCACCTATCACAACGCGTTAGCTTATATTAGATACCCCTATCTGCTAATGGGCTATCTTGATTTTATATTTTTTTTCCTGGAAAACGTAGCTATTGAGCTATCAGCTATCACAACCCGTTAGCTTATATTAGCTACCCCTATCTGCTAATGGGCTATCTTGATTTTATATTTTCCCCTCGAAATCGTAGCTATTGAGCTATCAGCTATCACAACCCGTTAGCTTATATTAGCTACCCCTATCTGCTAATGGGCTATTATCTTGATTTTATATTTTTTTCCCTGGAAATCGTAGCTATTGAGCTATCAGCTATCACAACGCGTTAGCTTATATTAGCTACCCCTATCTGCTAATGGGCTATCTTGATTTTATATTTTTTCCCCCCTGGAAATCGTAGCTATTGAGCTATCAGCTATCACAACGCGTTAGCTTATATTAGCTACCCCTTTCTGCTAATGGGCTATCTTGATTTTATATTTTTTCCCCCTGGAAAACGTAGCTATTGAGCTATCAGCTATCACAACGCGTTCGCTTATATTAGCTACCCCTATCTGCTAATGGGCTATCTTGATTTTATTTTATTTTTTCCCTGGAAAACGTAGCTATTGAGCTATCAGCTATCACAACCCGTTAGCTTATATTAGCTACCCCTATCTGCTAATGGGCTATCTTGATTTTATATTTTTTTCCCCTGGAAATCGTAGCTATTGAGCTATCAGCTATCACAACGCGTTAGCTTATATTAGCTACCCCTATCTGCTAATGGGCTATCTTGATTTTATATTTTTTCCCCCCTGGAAATCGTAGCTATTGAGCTATCAGCTATCACAACGCGTTAGCTTATATTAGCTACCCCTATCTGCTAATGGGCTATCTTGATTTTATTTTATTTTTTCCCTGGAAAACGTAGCTATTGAGCTATCAGCTATCACAACCCGTTAGCTTATATTAGCTACCCCTATCTGCTAATGGGCTATCTTGATTTTATATTTTTTTCCCCCTGGAAAACGTAGCTATTGAGCTATCAGCTATCACAACCCGTTAGCTTATATTAGCTACCCCTATCTGCTAATGGGCTATCTTTATTTTATATTTCTTCCCCCTGGAAAACGTAGCTATTGAGCTATCAGCTATCACAACCCGTTAGCTTATATTAGCTACCCCTATCTGCTAATGGGCTATCTTGATTTTATATTTTTTTCCCCCTGGAAAACTGTAGCTATTGAGCTATCAGCTATCACAACCCGTTAGCTTATATTAGCTACCCCTATCTGCTAATGGGCTATCTTTATTTTATATTTTTTTCCCTCGAAAACTTAGCGATTGAGCTATCAGCTATCACAACCCGTTAGCTTATATTAGCTACCCCTATCTGCTAATGGGCTATCTTTATTTTATATTTTCCCCTCCAAAACGTAGCTATTGAGCTATCAGCTATCACAACCCGTTAGCTTATATTAGCTACCCCTATCTGCTAATAGGCTATTTTTATTTTTTCCCTCGAAAACTTAGCTTTTGAGCTATCAGCTATCACAACCCGTTAGCTTATATTAGCTACCCCTATCTGCTAATGGGATATCTTTATTTTATATTTTTTTCACTCGAAAACGTAGCTATTGAGCTATCAGCTATCACTATATTAGCTACCCCTATCTGCTAATGGGCTAGGCCTATCTTTATTATATATTTTTTCCCTCATTGAAAACTTAGCTATTGCGGCTATCAGCTATCACAACCCCTTAGCTTATATCAGCTACACCTATCTGCTAATGGGCTATCTTTATTTTTATTTTTTTCCTCATTGAAAACTGTTACGAAAGGTTTCCGAAAAATCTGTTGTTCGATAATAATTATGGTAAATTATGGCCGCGTAGAAAGTGTTATCATGCATATTAAGAATTTTAACTTTTATTGGCTTTCTACACCTACACGTTTTAAAGAACGACCAATCGTGTGTTCCGGGATCGATTTGATGTTTTAACGCTTAATAAGGGTTTAAATTTCTATGGCTTCTAACACCAAGTTAAAAACACCAACAATGTGATGTTTAAACTCTTAACATGCTTTTAATACCGGTTTAAACGTCATTGGCTTCCTACACCAAAGTTATATCAAATGTAACCACCTTAACACTTTCCACGCGACAGGCAGCTGCAGACGACATTCCAAAATTTCACAAAATGTTTCAAAAAGGTCAAAATTGTTGTATTTCATTACCATATTTGGAATCACCGTGAGAAATGCATTGAAATAAGTACAAACATGCCTTGTGTTTGGTCAGTAATCTTTGAGATAGACTTTGAAAATTATGAAAGGTTTCTGAAAAATCTCTTTTGTGTATGGTAAAAATAATAGCCGCGTGGAAAGCGTTAAAAGGTGTTTACATTTTTACATTTTATTGGCTTTTTTAAGAACGACCCTTGATGTGTTTGGGAAACGATCAAGTTAATGTTTTATCTTATAATATATTGTTGTAATAGCTAATATCAGCTATAGCTAGGTTTATAATAAAGTAAAAATATAACTACCATTAGCGCATAACCCGATATTAGCTATCAATAGCTGACATTAGCTACCAATAGCTTATATAAGCTACCAATAGCGTATTATTAGATTGTTGTAATAGCTAATAGCTGGTATATCTATGTCTAGAATAAAGGAGAAATCGAACTACCATATTAGCGAATATTAGCTATATTAGCTAGCGCTCTATTAAGCCGATATCAGCTTATGTTAGATAGCAATAGCTTATATGATTGTTATAATAGAAGGTTGTAATAGCTAATATCAGCTATAGCTAGATTTAGAATAAAGTAAGAATCTATGTACCATTATCCTATTAGCCAATAGTAGGTATCGATATAGCTTATATTGGCTACCAATAGCTTGTATTAGCTACCCGTAGCTTATAATAGATTGTTGTAATAGCTTATATCAGCTATAGCTAGGTTTATAATAAAATAAAAATCTAACTATTAGCGCATAACCAGATATTAGCTATCAATAGCTGATATTAGCTACCAATAGCTGATATTAGCTACCAATAGCTTATATTAGCTTCCAATAGCGTATATTAGATTGTTGTAATAGCTAATAGCTGGTATATCTATGTTTACAATAAAGAAGAAATCGAACTATCATATCGCATTAGCGGGTAGTAGCTTATATTAGCTAGCGCTCTAGTTAGCCGATATCAGCTTATATTAGATAGCAATAGCTTATATGATTGTTATAATAGAAGGTTGTAATAGCTAATATCAGCTATAGCTAGATTTAGAATAAAGTAAGAATCTATGTACCATTATCCTATTAGCCAATATTAGGTATCGATAGCTTATATTGGCTACCAATAGCTTATATTGGCTACCAATAGCTTATATTAGCTATCCGTAGCTTATAATAGATTGTTGTAATAGCTTATATCAGCTATAGCTAGGTTTATAATAAAATAAAATCTAACTATTAGCGCATAACCCGATATTAGCTATCAATAGCTGATATTAGCTACCAATAGCTTATATTAGCTTCCAATAGCGTATATTAGATTGTTGTAATAGCTAATAGCTGGTATATCTATGTTTACAATAAAGAAGAAATCGAACTTTCATATCGCATTAGCGGGTAGTAGCTTATATTAGCTAGCGCTCTAGTTAGCCGATATCAGCTTATATTAGATAGCAATAGCTGATATGATTGTTATAATAGAAGGTTGTAATAGCTAATATCAGCTATAGCTAGATTTAGAATAAAGTAAGAATCTATGTACCATTATCCTATTAGCCAATATTAGGTATCGATAGCTTATATTGGCTACCAATAGCTTATATTGGCTACCAATAGCTTATATTAGCTACCCGTAGCTTATAATAGATTGTTGTAATAGCTTATATCAGCTATAGCTAGGTTTATAATAAAATAAAAATCTAACTATTAGCGCATAACCCGATATTAGCTATCAATAGCTGATATTAGCTACCAATAGCTTATATCAGCTTCCAATAGCGTATATTAGATTGTTGTAATAGCTAATAGCTGGTATATCTATGTTTACAATAAAGAAGAAATCGAACTATCATATCGCATTAGCGGGTAGTAGCTTATATTAGCTAGCGCTCTAGTTAGCCGATATCAGCTTATATTAGATAGCAATAGCTTATATGATTGTTATAATAGAAGGTTGTAATAGCTAATATCAGCTATAGCTAGATTTAGAATAAAGTAAGAATCTATGTACCATTATCCTATTAGCCAATATTAGGTATCGATAGCTTATATTGGCTACCAATAGCTTATATTGGCTACCAATAGCTTATATTAGCTACCCGTAGCTTATAATAGATTGTTGTAATAGCTTATATCAGCTATAGCTAGGTTTATAATAAAATAAAATCTAACTATTAGCGCATAACCCGATATTAGCTATCAATAGCTGATATTAGCTACCAATAGCTTATATTAGCTTCCAATAGCGTATATTAGATTGTTCTAATAGCTAATAGCTGGTATATCTATGTTTACAATAAAGAAGAAATCGAACTATCATATCGCATTAGCGGGTAGTAGCTTATATTAGCTAGCGCTCTAGTTAGCCGATATCAGCTTATATTAGAAGGCAATAGCTTATATGATTGTGATAATAGAATGTTGTAATAGCTAGTATCAGCTATAGGTAGGTTTGTAGCTGATATTAGCTAATACAATAAGCACATTGTAATAGCTAATATCTTATAGCTATAGCTAATATATAATAGCTGATATTAGATGTATTTGAGTACTATACTAATATACCATATTAGCTAGCTATAGCTGATAATAGCTACGGCATTAACGGGTTAATTGTAGTAGCTTATATCTTATTACCTATAGCTAATAGCTAATATCCCCCTTTATTACCTAATATCATCCAATATCAGCTACAAGTACCATTAGCTAGTATCCGCAATAGCTGAGGCTATTGGTGGCTATTAGGTTTCTAATGCAGCTAAATGTAATATCGCACCTTAATGGCCCATCCGAGCACCAAAGATCGCTCTCAGATGGATAGACTATAACAAGAAATTTCCGCCCCTGCTTGGGGGGTGCCTCCCCACCTGTTGGCCCAGCAGGAATGCAGAAAACAGTTGTTGAAAATAGATAGGCCTACTACATCAATTGTTGTACACTTGAATTACAAAGGAAGCCTCACAGGCCTATTAAGAGCAGTGATACAAACAATCAAATCAAGAAACATGTTGATGGATTATTCATAAATATTTGTGACTTTGTTATTTAAAATTCTCCATTGTGAGTGAATACATTAAGTATTGAAAATTGGCATTTGATAATTTATAGAGGGCCAATTTTGGATATTGACATGGTAGTCCATCAGCTACGAGACTTTTAATGGACCGAGTGAGGTCAAGCATCTGATGGGGTCAGTCTTGTCTGAAATTTTGTGCTGGATCCGAATATCGACACCTTACAAGCCGCAATCGCGGTCTCGGCAGTGTAAAATCGATTTTTGTACCAAAAATCACATTTTTTTTACCAGAAATATCCCAATATCGTATTTTCATCATAAATATGCTAATATACAAGCTATAAACACTATTTTGATACCTAATTAAAGGTTACATAATGGTCTACTTGGAAAAGAACAAAAACTAAATTGGTTGTTAAAAGAGTTTTAAACAACTTGATAAACAACTTCGCATAATTGTTCATAAATATTGAAATTATTGGGTTTTTTTGTGTTATAATAGATCAACATTTGACCTTTTGACTCCAAAGGGGTTGAAAAGTAGAGGAACTCATTTTTTCGGAATTTTGTGCTTAATACGAATAAATATATTTTTTAAATCCAGGATTATATTTTTAGTTGCAAAAATGGATTTTTGTCCAAAAATACCACTTTTTAACCGGAAATACCCCAATATCGTATTTTCATCATAAATAAGCTAATGTATAAGCTATAAACACTATTTGGATACCTAATTAAAGGTTATATAATGGTTTTCCTGAAAAAGAATGAAAACAACTAAATTGGTTGTTAAAAGGGATTTAAACAACTTGATTTTGTATAATTTTTCATAAATATTGAAATTATTGGTGTTTTTTGTTATAATAGATCATCAGTTGACCTTTTGACCTCAAAGGGGTCAACAAGGTGAGAAACTCATTTTGTTTGGAATTTTGTGCTAAATACGAATATTAATGTTTTAGAATCCTGGATTATATCATTAGTTGCAAAAATGGATTTTTGAACAAAAATACCACTTTTTAACCGGAAATAGCCCAATATCGTATCTTCATCATAAATATGGTAATGTACAAGCTATAGACAAAAAAAATGAGTTTCTCTACTTTTCAAACCCTTTGAGGTCAAAAGGTCAAATGTTGATCTATTATATCAAAATAGTGTTTATAGCTTGTATATTAGCATATTTATGATGAAAATACGATATTAGGGTATTTCTGGTAAAAAACCTGATTTTTGGTACAAAAATCGATTTTACACTGCCGAGATTGCGATTGCGGCTTGTAAGGTGCCAATATTTGGATCCAGCACAAAATTTCAGACTAGACTGACCCCATCAGATGCTTGACCTCACTCGGTCCATTAAAAGTCTCGTAGCTGATGGACTATGGTCTTCACTTCTATAAAACATCCCCAAAACACCATAGATTCCATATGCATGGTATTTGAGTTACATATATAAGTAAGTTACTGTGTAGTAAAGTAGGCTGTGTTGCGGACTCCTCACGGAGTGATGATAGTCTTTTAGACATGTTTAGCAATCCGCGGTAGCGTTTAGTTACACATAGCCAGTGTTTGGTGGTTACTAATGGTGTCTGGGCACTCTTCCCAGATACACAGGTTAGATACTAGTGTTGGAAGCATACATGGTCTAGGGGCCTTATCTAATCTCCCTTAAGTGTAACCACGTCCAGTCAAATATGGAGGTGAACCTAAACATGTCTTTCGGTTTCGCTAGAGGCCACGAAGGCTGGCTTCGCAGTACAGGGAGCCTCGTCGTACAGGGCATACGGTTTATCTTTTGATATTTTTACAATAGTATTAGTCGAAATGAGATACAGGGCCAACCTTTTCATAATACTTGGAAATACATCTATGAAAGACAGGATAAAACAGATTTTCATGAAGAGCCATAAGGCTAAGGGAACAGTTCCATTTGTACGCGATAAATTTATCGCGACTGTATCGGGGCCTGATATGTTTTGGACCCGATGTTTTTCAAGTTGATTCGCGATAAAATAGTCATCAGGCCCCGATAAAATAGACATCGGGGCCCGATACGAGGCCTCTGCCATACCCTGGGGTATGTTTAGCAAATAGAGCGGGACATTGTTTAGCAAATACACGAGGATAATACAATTTACGTTAAACATCCATAATCAATAACATTATCTCTAAAAACATGAAATGCTGAATTTGTACCTTACAACTAGAATAAATAACCCGAAGCTCTATTTACATACCGACCACTTATCTTTCGTTATATTTAAACAAGCGGTAATACGCTACTCGATAAATAATCCTTTGCTACTTGCAACTGTTCGCGATAAAAATCTCATCGGGGCCTGATAAAAAACTCATCGGGGCCCGGAACATTCTCGCAATTTTTATCGCGTACAAATGGAACTGCTCCCTAATGAAATAGGCCCCGTGTATGCTACCCAATTTGTAAATGAAACAAGTGTGGTATTGTCTACCCCCTTCAAAATAAGTACAAACATGCGTAGTATTGGTTCAGTAATCCTTGAGATAGACCTTGAAAAATGGGAAAGGTTTCTGAAAAATCTGTTTTGTATTTGGTCAATAGCTGTGGAAAGTGTTAAAATAATATCTCATTAGACAATAATCAATTTCAATCAGTGTCGGGAGGTGGGGGCGGGGGGGGGGGGGGGGGGGGGGGATGATGGGAAGACGGACATGGGAACATTAGCCCTCCCCAGACGAATGTCAAATCCAGGCATACATGAAATGAAAAACAATTTCAAATCAAGAATTATCAAGAATTCCTCATAATGAATGAAGAGGGGGGGGGGGGGGGGGGGGGGGGTGCGGCAATATCAATACAATATTGGTCAAAAGTATACACCAGATAGAACCAAATGAGTTTGAAAATTGAATTTTTTTCTACTTCTGAGGGGGGCACATCCCCCCTCAGACACACCCTGTCCGAGCATACCACCATCTGCAGGGGCCAACATTTATCATCCCCCCACACCTAACAAGAAATTTCCGCACACCAAATATCGCCTAGTGTGAACAAACCTTTAATTTTTTTTAAATCTTTTTGTGTCTATTAAAGAAACAACTTTTGTGTACGAACCTTTAATGGAACTTAAATCATCATTGTCTTGGGGGGGGGGGGGGGGGGGGCGATCGTGCTTTCTCTACTCCTCGCATATGGAACACCTTCATGGATTACATCTACAGTTGTCCTTCAATTGGGTGCTTTAACCCTAACCCTACGATTCTCTGTGGCAAAAAAACACAATTTCCACGCGCATGCTACAGCATTCGATTCGATTAGGGCATCAATCAAGCTGATATGTGTGTACAAAATCACTACCCGGGCAAGCGTTGGCAGGTTAGCTGAGTGGTTAGGGACGGGGCTTGGTGATCAGAGGGTCTGGGGTCGTATCCCGGGGATTTTGTGGCAATTTGTTGTATACAAAATTCATACTTTGTCCCCCTCCCCCGGTTTCCACACGCAAACATAGCTTGGCTGATTAGGATTAAATCACAACTCAAGACACACTTTTTCAAAATTGCTTATGAACAGGATTATTTTGTATGTTTAACTGTTTATGACATATTTTTTATATATCTTTCTGTATTTATGTCATGGAACTGCGTTGCCACTGGAAAAATTATAAAGTCATTGTGTTTTTAATCAGTACAGGTGACGAGCACAATTTAATGCACAGCGTTTCTTTATTTATGTTGTTTATTAGTTTGCTCTCTTGGCATAATTCTGTTATACCCTACACACCAACATCTTTAGTATGCGTCGTTCTTAAAAATCATGCACTATGAATGTGAAGGGGATAACAGAATTACTCCGCTCTCTTGATCTTGTTTTCTGCTGGTTTTGTTGCTCTTCGTGCGCCATGAGCGTCTTGCGGATTTGCACTCTTTATTGCCCTTTATTGTTCACTATATTATTATCATTATTATTATCGAAATGACTAAATCGTAAAATTTTACATGACAGACGGTGAATTAAGGTAAACAGATGGTAATTAGTTTATGCCTAGTATTACGTTGGTGCAAAACAACTGATTACCATGAAAATTGAGGGCACACTCCAATATGTATCTCCCAGTGTCCCTTTAATAAGAAGTGTTACATGTACCAGAAGAGGTATCCGTATTTTAAAACTAAAATGAGATAAGAAATGAGTATGGCAAATATTTGAAGCAATTTTCATCTTATTAGACTGGCTTATTAATGAATAATGTTCAAAAGGAATTTCATGAAAAATTGCAAGCATGAACATTTTGGGAACCTGTGCCATGCAGCCCCAACATTTACGACATTTTAATGGCATTCAAACATTTGGAGCTTTACAATAAATCCATCGTAAATCCGTGCTCTGCGCTTCACAGTGCATGGATTTAAAGACTTACTCCCTCACACCCAGAATGAAACATCGTCGTTGTGTGAACCAGAATAAATGTTTGCGAGCTTTGAAATCTCTGTTTCTTCTCATGATTAAAATTTATATGCCAGTGCAACCCTTTAATATGACTTCTTTATAGTCTTTGATTATCAATACTCGTCATCAAAATTCTGATGTTTTGTATTGTCATCTGACACTATTATTGGCCTATATCTGTAACTGTATTCTGTTTACTATAATGTGGCAGGTTTGACGTATAAAGTGACGTCCCTCAGGCTGATGAACATCACCAATTGACTTTGAAAATAAGCCAAGATGGATTTATAACAGATCAGTCTAGTGCAAACCATGGTTTATGTTTAACATAATGAATAAATAAATTTTAGTTAACACTTTCCACGCGGCAGGCGTCTGCAGAGGACAGTTCCAAAATTGCACAAAATGTTTCAAAAATGTCTAAATTATTGAATTTCAACACCATATTTGGAATCATCATGAGAAATACATTAACATAAGTACAAATATGTCTAGTATTGTATAAAAAATAATCGGCATTAAACTACGGGTATTAAACAAATATTATAAATTTTGCCGGCAAACCTGTCTAAATATTTATAATATGTGTTTTTAAAATACCTGTCATGAATGTCTATTATTTATATGTAAATACTCTCTATATAGGGAGGACGGCAATTGCTACTCAAGTAAAGGCCCTAGCTACTATGGGTAATACATGTGGCAAGGAGTATGGGATGACCAGAAGGTGTTGAATTTCAGGTGCTTTACCATGCCAGGTCTTGCGGCCTAAAATGGATAAGGCGCTTGCCCTATAAGTAGGTCCTGGGTTCGATTCCCCGGCGAGATCGTTTTCTTTTTCGTAGACCCGGGTTCTACCCTGAATATATGGATGGGTCTTGGCATATTTTCACTAGCGCTCTTGTCTCCTCTTTGGTCCAATTCCGGATCTTACTCTTAGCATTTTTGTTCTCGCATTTGGTCGTCGCCTTATTGCTCTTTACAGGTGCGTGGCCCGGAATTTTGCGGGAAGTTTAACCTCTTAGGTTAGCGAATTTGACACTAATCTCTAGGGTAGCGTCCCTCATCAGAACGCACCTTATAATGTGGCAGGTTTTGAAGCAGTACTATGGTTCTGACGTATAAAGTGACGTCCCTAGGTTGATGAACATCACCATTGACTTGACATAAGCCAAGATGGATTTATAACAGATCAGTCTAGTGCAAACTATGGTTTATGTTTAACATAATGAATAAATAAATGTTTGTTAACACTTTACACGCGGCAGGCGTCTGCACTAGAGGACAGTTCCAAAATGTCACTAAATGTTTCAGGAATGTCTAAACTATTGGATTTCATCTCCATATGTGGCATCATCATGGTGCTTAGTACTGGTTCAGTAATTCTTAAGACATGTCCACAGCAAATGAAGGATTCCAGCTAATATAATGAAACACTAAAATGTAGGTCGCTCTGCTTAGAAATTACACAAGAGTTGGTTGACGCATATAGAACAACTAATGAGGAACAAGAAGATCTATGTGTCGCTGAAGGCTAAATGAGGAGGACTATTAACAATTTGTGCACGGCCATAATACATTATCCTTTGTGCACGGCCATATCACATTATCCTTTGTGCACGGCCATATCACATTATCCTTTGTGCACGGCCATATCACATTATCCTTTGTGCACGGCCATAATACATTATCCTTTGTGCACGGCCATAATACATTATCCTTTGTGCACGGCCATATCACATTATCCTTTGTGCACGGCCATATCACATTATCCTTTGTGCACGGCCATATCACATTATCCTTTGTGCACGGCCATATCACATTATCCTTTGTGCACGGCCATATCACATTATCCTTTGTGCACGGCCATATCACATTATCCTTTGTGCACGGCCATATCACATTATCCTTTGTGCACGGCCATATCACATTATCCTTTGTGCACAGCCATATCACATTATCCTTTGTGCACGGCCATATCACATTATCCTTTGTGCACGGCCATATCACATTATCCTTTGTGCACGGCCATATCACATTATCCTTTGTGCACGGCCATATCACATTATCCTTTGTGCACAGCCATATCACATTATCCTTTGTGCACGGCCATATCACATTATCCTTTGTGCACGGCCATATCACATTATCCTTTGTGCACAGCCATATCACATTATCCTTTGTGCACGGCCATATCACATTATCCTTTGTGCACGGCCATATCACATTATCCTTTGTGCACGGCCATATCACATTATCCTTTGTGCACGGCCATAATACATTATCCTTTGTGCACGGCCATAATACATTATCCTTTGTGCACGGCCATATCACATTATCCTTTGTGCACGGCCATATCACATTATCCTTTGTGCACGGCCATATCACATTATCCTTTGTGCACGGCCATATCACATTATCCTTTGTGCACGGCCATATCACATTATCCTTTGTGCACGGCCATATCACATTATCCCAGAGAAACAAATTGCCCGAAAACCTCACATTTACAAGCCTAGTCTTCATGCTTTTCCGGAACTACTACAGGGTTACACAAATTGCGCATTTATTGTTCACCTTTGTAAAGGCTAGTATTACCACACTCAAATTGGCTTATAATGGCATAAAATACACACACAACATAAAAGCAGGGCCAAATTTGTCAGAGTATTTAATGCCATGGATGCATAATTCCAGCAATGTGTGAGTACATGCGTATAAAAGTATGTGTGTAAACCCGGATCTTTGTAAACACCATGCAACTGCGGACGCACACATGACAAAACACCTTCTAACCGCGGACAAAAAGGAACTGCGGACGTCCGTCGTTGGAATCAGTATTTGCTTTACTACTGTCACATGCCCAATAGATGGCGCTATTCATTTATTAATCTATTTATTGTAAGTTCGCGATTTGAATGTAAAAATTCAAGTTTATGTGCATTTTGATGAGTACTCGGGTGATTACCATACAACTGCGGACACACACATGACAAAACCCCTTCTAACCGCGGACACCTGTTTCCCAGGAATAACTCAAAGTCCCCGTTTGACGGTGTTTACAAATATTAGGAAGTGCGTACTAGGTGTTCATGCATCTGGACACAGCTCCGTGTAAAAAACTCAAAACATGTTGGCGTAAAATAGCTTGAATTTCTTCATTTTTTTGGGAAAGTTGACCTTATATACAGGGTGTGTCCCAAAAAAAGTGTCCCATGTAAAAAAATATTTTTTAAATCATGAAAATATAAAAATAGTACATGCAATAGTAAGAATCATGTTCAGCAATCTTTAATGAGTCATAAAAAAAAATCTATCCATTTTGGAACTTTCATGGGACACCTTTATTTTTGACGCGCCCTGTATTTGTACACGAGGTCATCCTCCTGTGAGGCGTGCCTTTTTTTTGTGTGGTAACACTAGCATTAACCCTTACCCTAAACCAGGCCCGTAACTAGGGGGGGGCAGGGGCGGAAGCCTTATTTTGTGTACAAAATGTACCTTTTGTTTCTACTAATGTACCTTTTTTGTGAAAATGCCCCCGCCCCCCACATTTTCGTAAAAACGCCCGTTTCCCATTTTGTAAAACATTTTTCCGGGGCGTTTTTGATTTTAACAGTAGTCACCCTTGCATGTAGGTATATAACCCCATTTGATATTCACACTCCCTGTGGGGAAGGCTAAGGTGATATCTTCCATAGGGGGTGTATGGATTGTAAATGGAATAGCCTGATGCAAGTAGACAAGTTTGAAATAAAATACTTCATATAAATATGGCCATGTGGTTTGAACTCGCCACCCTTCCCGTTGTATGTCCAGATTTTTACATTTTACACCAGCTGAGATTCGAATGAGCATATCGCAATAACTACTTGTTCTACCCCATGAAAAGTATAAATTTTCTGAACGGTAATCTCACAAGGAATCCAAATATGCCATTGGAATTTAGATAGGACCTAATGGTTACACGTTGTGATAAAGAATGTTGAAAAAATATCAATTTTTTTCTTCTTCATATTTTATCATAATTTTATTGTGCATATTAGTTCCTCATGCAATTACCCATCAGAACATAATGGTTGTTAAGGGCAGTGTCAACCCGGCACTTGTCTCAAAAATTGAATTTCATATTTCTCTATTATTTTATCTTTTATATGTATTCTATCATTACCATCATAAGTTACTAATCGGAAGCGATTATTTCCCGTTCGTTTGGGTGATTTAAAATTGTTGTTTTGGTAAGTTTGAGTCAGGAAAAGGCGCATGGTTATATTGGCGGGAAATTAAGCGGAGTTCCGCGCTTTTCAAATGCTGCGACAGCTGTTCGATCATTGCGTCGCACGCTGAATCTTTCCGTGCGTAATACTAGACGCGCCGCTTAATATCTGCGACGAAGACGCGAAAACAAAAGAGCGCAAAACAATGCCTAAAAATGTAAACAAAAGCCAATCTTATGATCATTTAAATTTCAGTTTTCTTCCAATTTCTTCACATTGTGACAATATAAACTGAATCTGATAGTTTATTTTGATTGTTCATAACAGTATACTCGCCTTTTAGGTCACACGCCCGTGTATTCCGATAATATTTAGCTTTAAATGGTGGAAAATGTCAATATTTTTACTAATTCAATGTTTTCTATAAGTTCAAATTTGAAGGAATTTTACGAATTTTTAGACAACATAACTAAAAATATATCAAACTATCAGATAAGCTTTTACTACCATTGTGTAGAGGACTTTCAGCGCTAGGAGGCAATTTTTAATTTTTTCGATTATGGATTTTAAACTCGAGATATGCATCCATTTCTAGCGAAATGTATGCAAAAATACACGACTTTTACACTTTTCCGATGTTTTTAGAGATATTTCCAAAACTAAGCCTTATTTTAATTGGAAAAAGAAAAAAATGCTTCCTAGACAAAATTGTCTTGTTTACAAAAATGTAAATTAGAACAAATTACCATTTTTTATTTTATAGTTATGCTGTCTGAAAAAATTGGGGTAAAAATAAATAAAAATAAATCGCTTTTTGGTTCATTTCTCAAAATTTAAGTTGATTTGGTATCACATTAATATCACCATCGGATTCCTTATCAAATTTCCTTTCTATAAATGTATACTTTTATGTACTTTTATTAAATATTCTCAAACTTAGAAGCAAAAGTTGATCATCAAAATAATAGGGTTGACACTTCCCTTAAGGGTATCTTAGTGACATTTACTTTGCTCCTAGACACTAAGATTACAAAGAAAAAGGACGCACACGCAAAGATAACATGTGGAGCGTTAATCCGCCACATACCGGAAATTCATTTATTTTAGATTTATAAATGGTCAAATCTCACTCCTGCCAAATGGAGTTGATAGATGCACTTTTATAGTGCACTTAGTGATATTTTGTCAAATTACGTATTACGTAATATCTGGACCTAAAAGGTCCCATTAATCAATTGCCTGAAAGGTCACATTAATACATTAATCAATTGTGTCAATAAATTTATAGTCCATATTAACACATTATGTATTTGCACATTTAAAATGTACTTCATGAAATTCTATTGTGTCTATAAAATTAATGTTCGTAGTGACACATAGAATTATATTGTGAGAATCCAGACCATCAAAATTGGCCATTCTGCTCAATTGTTATCCGTAGAAAACACAATTGTAAAGTTCATTATCTGACATCAAATTACCAAATTTACTCAAATAATGACAAATGAAAATATTGGACGAATATATATATATAATATTTTCCCACGCCATAGCGGTATTCATGAACAGAGATCAAGATTAAATTTATCTGAGCGCCCGGAGGAGCGAACTTTTCCCAACCACCCCAGATTAAGAAATCTCGGAGAATCTAACTTGACCTACAAGGCTGACACCTGTTTATTAACAAAAGCCGGGAAAGCTGAGAGCAAATCTCCCAACCACTCTTCTACTGAAAGTAGAAGAGGTAATTTAATAAACATTTGTCAAATGTGTATTGTCTCTGAAAAGCAAATATTAAATGAACATAAAAGAATGATGTGACTCGGGTGATCAAAAAGGTGTAACCAAACTGCCAAACAAGGGCCTATGAGGGGACTTGCCCCCCCCCCCCCCCCCCCCCCCCCCCCCCCCCCCCCCCCCCCCCCCCCGGCGAAAGAGCATAAAGAAGTGAATTTTGCAAATTTAAACAGAAGGGGTGGTAAAGGTCAACGCCTGTGGAAACTCATTGAAATAAAGAAGGGCCATTTGCAGAGATTGTCTCAAAACATCATTGCCTTTGGGAGACATGTGCAGCCCATCATATCTGTACAGCGACTTATCTGAAGGATGGATAACTTTATAATGTAGGACCACATGTGCCTTACCTATAGACCTGCAAACTTTGAAAGCGTACTTGTTAAGTGTGATGACGCATGACTTACCACCACCTGCCTTGGACTCGTCATGGTAGTAACGTCTGAGCAATATATCTGACCAAATGATTCGTGTGTGGGGTAAAAGATTACGTACCGTGGTCAGCGTGTCAAGAACGCGTTGTCTTAAGTCAAATATGGGGGCAGTGTGCAAATCACAAGTACCTGCATGCATTATAATAGTGGAGGGAAATGGATGATGACACAAGTTATATTGTAACATCTCTACCGCTCTACTTAGCCTGGCACCACCCTCACCAATCCAAAAAGTTGCACCACCACCTTTAAGTTGTGTTCTGTATTTGCCGGCCCAATCAACAAAGCTGTCGCCAACGATCCAAGTGCGACCTGTGCAATAAAATTTGTTTTATGAAAAAAAAAAAAAAAAAGGAAAACACAAGCAAAGCAAAAAGGGGAAGAAAAAGCAAAAAATCAATAAATCAATTATTTAAGTAAATTATTATCAAGTAAAGTATTTAGAGGTACAGATGGAGATGGTACTGCGATATAAAGGTTCCACAATTCACCATCCATTGAAGCCCAAGATTTGTGAGGTCGCATTTGTTTGCGTAAGCGAAATTGAGTGTCATATTGCCTCCAACCATAACCTTGAAATCTAGCAGCGGCAGTTCTGATAATCTGGCCATATTTCAAAAGATCTTGGGTGTGAGCGGGATGAGCAGCCAAATAGACTGCTGCATAGATAAAGAAGGCATTAGTCCATGAATGTATGGATGAAATTTTCTGATAATTTTTAGCCTGACTGTTACGCCTGACCTTTGGTGTAACGCCCAAGTTCAATAAATTAACTACGCATAAGTGAGGTACTATACATTTGAACGCCAATTAACACATCGTACAAATCAGATTTACCATATTTAACTATAATTTTAATTCATCATCTCCGTCACTGACTTTCTTCAGATCCATTAACATATGGATGACCTATACAATAGGTCTCATTCACATAAACAATAATATTCACAAAGTTCAAATCAAATTATAATGTCACTTCAATTATGCCTCATTTGTTGTTGTAGATGGGTTTCCCATGAATGTAATAACCTCGACGAATAATCAATGGTGTTGTTATGTCCACAGACAATTGAAAGTGTTATTGATATATATGACGTAATAATAACCAGCGCTTACCCATTTAGCAGAATTTAATGTTATCTTACTTAATCTGCGACATCATTAGGGATTATTGGATTACATCTGTCATTTAATCAATATAGCGGTTGTTATATATTCTTGATGATCATTCAACGGTCGTAGCCAAGGTTTTTAATGCTTGGTTGATTTCCATGTCAACAACATCAGATTCATCGGATTACCCCACGTTTGGTATGCATTAATAATCGGTGATACAACTGCTAATTATATCGGCAGCCATTAACCTCCATAAACAGTAACAAGCTGTAACAGCAGTAACAGCAATAACAGCCAACGCACTGAAACAATAAATTGAAACCAAAACCTTGCAAATAATATTTTGTATTTGCAAATAAAGCTATATCCATTTCGGATACAAGTCAAAATTGTTTCTATATATTAATAGACCAAATTCAACACACATCAATTCTTTTGATACCGTATTAAAACGGCGTGTCCAAAAGTAGATTTATAATTGACATTTCAACTGATGTACTCATGAAATCTTGGGGTATTATTTCCACCACGCAACATCGGTACAACATACACAAATGAAAGTTTACTTTTATAAATCACCAGCCATATTTATTTTGCGAGAGAAATCATGATCAAATGCTAATTCGTATAACGCCACATAATATTAGCAAGTTCATGAGTTCACTCCATACACAATACATTGTTATAAACATATATAATTTTGGGCGGGAAAAATCATGATTGTTATGCTAATTCGCATAAAGCCACACAATATCAAGAAGTCATGATTTCACCCTATTACACAACATTTATTTCATTCGGATAAAATTGTATTTACAAATATATTTACATTCAAGACATATTAATTGTATGCGGAAAGAAACCTACTATTATCCCATTTCAGCTCTATTCCAAAATATATTAAAAAGGAGCTTCATTTTGTTATATGTTTCTTTATCCAAAACTTCCTTGCTCATGAGATAAAACAACGGATACAGACATTTTGTTTTCTTAATCTCTACGAAAACAATTAATGAAATTTCCGTAATTTTCACGGATGTAAATTTTGATATTTGAATTGCAAAGAATAACTTCATTTTATACCTTCAATGTAGTCAACTTGAATACACGGATTGGGAACATGTAATATCGTGAAATATAATTTAGACGTATTTTAAGGGACGTCAGCACGTACACGTCTATAGAAAAATAATACAATATTTATTTACACTTATTTACAAACTTACGTTAGATTCCCAAATGTGATGTCTCGTGTCTCCAGACATTCGTCAACATGATGGCACTACTTTCAGTTGTTCACCCTGGACGAAATTCTGTATGACTCGTCCATCCAACGGGGTGCTGATACCATAGCCGACGAAATTAATGATGCTAACTTTCACGTAATAACTTGATTGCCACACATTAGACCAATCGATGGGTTTGCAAACTCGCAAACTTACCCCATGAAACAAAATATACCAGGCTCACAATGACCGCAAGCTTACCCTGATAAAGATGTCGGTTTTTAGGAAGCAACCAAAATATAGTTATCTCCAAGACATCGCATAAGGGAATGATTTTTGTTGACAACGCGATCACAATAATCCTTCGTAAAGCGCGGGAGAAATTAGTCACGCTTATACAACCTAACGCACCTGTTTATATGAACGCCATCTAGCGACCATCGCGCCAGATAGTGTAATATCAAATCATACTAGAAATACATTACTAAATCAAGCGTTAGAGCCAAGCTCTACGTAACAATTAACCCCCCACTTAAGATAAATATATGAACTGTATTTATCAAAATAAAATAAAAAAAATCTGCTTCCATGAATATATATATACAATCAGCTTCCATGATTTTAAAATATTTCTACCCAGTATGCTTACGTATGACCGCTCATCTATCGTATGAATACTTATATGATTTGATGGATTCCTGTTATTATTTTGATGTTTGTTTTAGCATTTTAATCAAGTACTGCTCTACTCATGAAATCGGCTCCAACATTATGTTTGCCTTTGATAACTTCTATTCGGTAACGAAATGGCTGTAATGCTAATGCCCAACGCATTATCCTTCCATTTGTAACTTTGGATTTCCGAAGGCATGTCAAAGGTTGATGGTCGGTTTGAATGACAAACTCCTTTCCAAATAAGTAGGTGGAGAATTTCTGAGTTGCCCATATTAATGCCAAGCATTCCTTTTCCATGACTGAGTAACGCTTCTGATGTTCATTGAGCTTTTTACTCGCAAGTGCCGTTGGGAATAATTCCCCGTCATCTTCTTGTAACAGCACAGCACCGATGAGAAATATGAAAAGAAAGAGTTGCAAGGTGATGGCGACAGTCGATGTCATTGTAAGTAATACTGCCATGACTTTGGAGATATATCCTTCAATACGATGGTAAGACTCTGAGAACTTATTCTTGATTCCTGTTGCTGCATGTTCTCTTCTCTTTTGTAGGGTTTGATCTTCCTGCTGTGGACGTACTTGTCGGGTGGTTTCTGGCGTCACTTCTTCATCTGATGGAGTTACAAGTAATGGTGTAAGAGGCTTAGAACTGGCTGATTTCTGAATTAGGGTTTCAGCTGCGACAACATGTTGTTCTTCTAAATCGTCTGTTTCCAAGTCGACTTGCACTCCGATATCTTGAGTTGGTATGATCTTTACATCTGGATCTTTTGCACCTGGACATTGTCCGACCACTAAGTCACATATTGGTGTTTCCATTACTAGAGCGTATACTCTACCTGTGAAATATGGTGACGTAATATCGATCTTGGCGACGGGATACCTTCGTTGCGTACCATCGATTAGATAACATGTATGTTGTTCACCTGTATACTGATGCGGTTTTACTAGACCTTTGCGTACAACGACACCATTACAACCTGTATCACGATATACCTTAACTGATGTACCATTGATCGTTCCCTCTCTCAATGGCATACGTTTATTATCCCAATGCTTACATGCTATACCTATGTTTTTTCGTTGGCAATCACACTCTATTTCAGGATAATCTTGTTGCAGATTTATGTCTACCTTATCTGGATCAATCTCAGTACATAGTAGACCTAAGGTTACGTGTCGTGATCCATAACCTTCGTCACTCTGTTGCCCATTATTTGTAGGCCTATGGTTATACTTACCAGGGTTATCATGACTAACACCTTGGTGTTGTACTGGTGCATTTCTGTTTAAGCCTATGTCAGAGCTTAAAGTGTGATAAGCATGACCATTACTGTAGTTACTATCGTTACCACCTGACTGATTACCATAGTCTATACTCTGATTATAACCAGAATGGTTTGTAGGCCTATCACCTGTCTCAGTGTTTTGCTCGTCACTTTGTTGCTGTAAATTACAGTTACTTTCAAGATTGTCTTGAGTGTTTACATCAGTAGGCCTATTTCCATCTGTAGGGTATAGTTGTGCAACACTATCTAATACAAGGGCTAATGTTCCTTTACGGATACAATCCTTTGCTCTATGACCTTTCTTTCCGCATAGGAAACATGTGATCGGTTCACGGATACCTGTATTGAACTTACCACTATTAGTGTATGAATTGCTAGGCCTATTTGTTTGACCTTGAGGTTGGTTTGTACGTTGGGGCTGGCCAGTATTTTTATATTGACCTGTATTTTGACCTTGTGTTTTCGGTTGGGATTGAAATTTATTTTCTTTCACTTTGACCTTGTCGAACCAACCACCATGTGCATTTATGTAATGATCAGCGATTATCGCAACTTTGTTTGCTTCTTTTGGTTCTTGTTCCAAAATATGAGTGGCCATGTTTCTCGGGCAACTGTGTAAAAATTGATCTCTGACCAATAGATCTACCAAAGCTCCAATTGAGTTACCTACATCCGCGAGTTCAATCCACCTGTGAAGGTACCTGGTAATTCGGGTTGTATATTGTTCAGCACTTTCATTTGGGTCAGGTTTAGAGTTTTTGAATTTATCACGAAACCCAACTTCGGTATGTTTATACCGTCTTAACAATGCTTTTTTCAAAATCATATAGTTATCGGCATCGTTAGGAGTAAGTGCATCATAAACCTGTAGTCCTTGTCCAGTCAAAAGAGTACTCAAATTCAAGGCCCAAATTTCTTGCTCCCATTGACTTGTTACTGCATATCTTTCAAACCTATTAATGTATGCATCCATATCATCTTTAGTTTCATCGTATTTTGGAAGTTTCAATGGTCTATACTTGCTGCTATTTGCCGAAGTATGTGAGCCATTTATGGCAGTCTGATTCTGTAATTCATTACTTTTGAGCGTAAGGTTAGCCATTTCAATTTCATGATGATATTGCGTGTCATTTTTCTTTTGTTCAAGATCGGCACGCGTTTCCAAAAGTTCTTTTTCGCGCTCTGTACGCGTTTCCAAGAGTTCTTTTTCGCGCCCTAACCGATGTTCTTCATTAATTTGTTCCTCTGCTCTACGCTCTTTATCGCGTAGCGCGCGCTGTTCTTCCATATTCGCTTCACGCTGTGCGCGCTGTTCTTCAACATTCAATTCATGAGTTTGACTCTCTTTTTCACGCAGTACGCGTTGCTCTTCAATATTTAATTCATGAGCTTGACGCTCTTTCTCGCGATTTGATTCATAAGTTTGACTCTCTTTTAAGTGAACCATACGCTCTCTCTCATGTTCACGCTCGGCTACTCTTGCATCACGATCAGCATCCCTTTGTTCCTTTAATTTCCTTCTTTCCTCAACCAAAAAATCCTTTAACTCGCGCCCCTCGAGACCGATTTCTTTCCCCAGGGAAGTGAGAGTTTCTATTTCTTTGAGATATTCTACAGACATGATGAGGATGGATATGAAATTAAATTTGGGTAATAAAAAAAAAATGTAAACAACTATCGCGAAAATTCTTGTCACGAAAATTATTAAGTAAAGTGTGTCTATAAATCTGTGGCAATCAACTATTATAAATACGTAAAATTTAACTACTACACTATGCTCACCCCAGCACTTCTACGTTGGCTGTTATATCTTGGTGTTCTTCACCTTGATCTTGACTTGTGTGATATACATGTGGTGACCATCCGAAGTAGTGCCAACCATGTAGTCGAACGTCTGAAGATCTGAAGATAACAAATATATTAAGACAACAGTGAGATATATATGATGTATACAAGCAATATATAAGTTAAATTGACGTTAAATCATCCGCACCTCCTTAACATTAATTATGCAAAGATTTATTAGCACGTATTGTTTTTGGCGCATGCGTAAACGTTCCCGGACGAGCCCCCAATTGTTACGCCTGACCTTTGGTGTAACGCCCAAGTTCAATAAATTAACTACGCATAAGTGAGGTACTATACATTTGAACGCCAATTAACACATCGTACAAATCAGATTTACCATATTTAACTATAATTTTAATTCATCATCTCCGTCACTGACTTTCTTCAGATCCATTAACATATGGATGACCTATACAATAGGTCTCATTCACATAAACAATAATATTCACAAAGTTCAAATCAAATTATAATGTCACTTCAATTATGCCTCATTTGTTGTTGTAGATGGGTTTCCCATGAATGTAATAACCTCGACGAATAATCAATGGTGTTGTTATGTCCACAGACAATTGAAAGTGTTATTGATATATATGACGTAATAATAACCAGCGCTTACCCATTTAGCAGAATTTAATGTTATCTTACTTAATCTGCGACATCATTAGGGATTATTGGATTACATCTGTCATTTAATCAATATAGCGGTTGTTATATATTCTTGATGATCATTCAACGGTCGTAGCCAAGGTTTTTAATGCTTGGTTGATTTCCATGTCAACAACATCAGATTCATCGGATTACCCCACGTTTGGTATGCATTAATAATCGGTGATACAACTGCTAATTATATCGGCAGCCATTAACCTCCATAAACAGTAACAAGCTGTAACAGCAGTAACAGCAATAACAGCCAACGCACTGAAACAATAAATTGAAACCAAAACCTTGCAAATAATATTTTGTATTTGCAAATAAAGCTATATCCATTTCGGATACAAGTCAAAATTGTTTCTATATATTAATAGACCAAATTCAACACACATCAATTCTTTTGATACCGTATTAAAACGGCGTGTCCAAAAGTAGATTTATAATTGACATTTCAACTGATGTACTCATGAAATCTTGGGGTATTATTTCCACCACGCAACATCGGTACAACATACACAAATGAAAGTTTACTTTTATAAATCACCAGCCATATTTATTTTGCGAGAGAAATCATGATCAAATGCTAATTCGTATAACGCCACATAATATTAGCAAGTTCATGAGTTCACTCCATACACAATACATTGTTATAAACATATATAATTTTGGGCGGGAAAAATCATGATTGTTATGCTAATTCGCATAAAGCCACACAATATCAAGAAGTCATGATTTCACCCTATTACACAACATTTATTTCATTCGGATAAAATTGTATTTACAAATATATTTACATTCAAGACATATTAATTGTATGCGGAAAGAAACCTACTATTATCCCATTTCAGCTCTATTCCAAAATATATTAAAAAGGAGCTTCATTTTGTTATATGTTTCTTTATCCAAAACTTCCTTGCTCATGAGATAAAACAACGGATACAGACATTTTGTTTTCTTAATCTCTACGAAAACAATTAATGAAATTTCCGTAATTTTCACGGATGTAAATTTTGATATTTGAATTGCAAAGAATAACTTCATTTTATACCTTCAATGTAGTCAACTTGAATATACACGGATTGGGAACATGTAATATCGTGAAATATAATTTAGACGTATTTTAAGGGACGTCAGCACGTACACGTCTATAGAAAAATAATACAATATTTATTTACACTTATTTACAAACTTACGTTAGATTCCCAAATGTGATGTCTCGTGTCTCCAGACATTCGTCAACATGATGGCACTACTTTCAGTTGTTCACCCTGGACGAAATTCTGTATGACTCGTCCATCCAACGGGGTGCTGATACCATAGCCGACGAAATTAATGATGCTAACTTTCACGTAATAACTTGATTGCCACACATTAGACCAATCGATGGGTTTGCAAACTCGCAAACTTACCCCATGAAACAAAATATACCAGGCTCACAATGACCGCAAGCTTACCCTGATAAAGATGTCGGTTTTTAGGAAGCAACCAAAATATAGTTATCTCCAAGACATCGCATAAGGGAATGATTTTTGTTGACAACGCGATCACAATAATCCTTCGTAAAGCGCGGGAGAAATTAGTCACGCTTATACAACCTAACGCACCTGTTTATATGAACGCCATCTAGCGACCATCGCGCCAGATAGTGTAATATCAAATCATACTAGAAATACATTACTAAATCAAGCGTTAGAGCCAAGCTCTACGTAACACTGACTCATCACCAATTGGCCCATATTATTTATCTCCAAGACGGGAGATTCAATTTGACTGGAAATAGCCTCCCCTTTATCAAGTAAGAGGCCAAAATCAATGTACTCGCCCTTGACAATTCTATCACGCAATTTATGTGGAAGGCATTCGCCCAAGGGGCTGCATATGGATGTTAATGCATGAGGGGTAGGATACTCGGGTACACTGAAACTGGACATGTTATTGTTACCCATACTTAGCCCATAACCATTATTATCAGGTGTACATGACTGACTTGCATTCGAGCGATTGAACGTGTTATTATTCATACTAACGGTAGAATTATTGGACATGGAATTGATATTATTATCAGTAGATTGGGAAGTGCATGAAGTAGGTTGTAAACCAACTCCACCGGCCAAAACCCTCCCAAAATTATTAAAAAAATTCTCACCAGCATTTCCTTGTAGTAGATGGTCGGCATTAGAATGTTGTACAACACCGTGTCTAAGCGGAGCATAGCCACTGCCCGAAGGACCTACATTTTGCGCTGCATTTTGTACTCGAAATCCGCCACCAACAACCCCAGATAGCAAGACTACGGTGGGTCAACGTTGGCAATGGTCGGCAAGGTCGCTGTCGGAAAGACAACGTCTAGCCAACGTCTAGCCAACGTTGAGTGTTAACATGATTTTATGTCGGGTATTGGTTGCCAAATGAACGTCAACATGACGTTGGTAAATGGTCGGTAGGCAAACGGTCGGCGGGCCAGCGTTGGCCCGACGATTTCATTACGACCATACTTCGAATATTTGTCCTTGAGCTCGAGAGTTCAGGAGCTTGCTTTCGTAAAATGTGGAACCCGGTATTATATTTTAGTGAAATAAATCGTATTAAAAACTGGAAACCATCGCATGACCAGGCTGCCGTTAATAAGTTAGGGTAAATCCACCAGTCTCTTAACATGGCGCACGGTCGCATGCGCACAAAAGATAATGAGGCCGACGTTGGGGGACTGGTGGAGATAGGTGTACGCCCTCTATTGGTGGGTTTCGTATTGTATATGTGGTATAACACTTTTTATTACAAGTTCTACATTCCAAAATGTAAAAAGCTTCAAACATGTTTAACACATAATATACATAAATAAAAATAAGAAACAAATAAAATATGTTTATTTTTAAAATTTAGAAGTAATATTTGTATGTTATTTTAAATAAATAACATCGAAACCTATATTTAAGTTTGTGAATATAAATATGCACTTAAAAACAACGTAATCATTTCTCTGCTTCAGGCGTCAAATCGGTCAGCACACGCATGAATGAAATACTCGCGATAAAAATTGTTACCACATAAAATAACAGAAATAAATAGTTGAATTGAAGTCGGGACTCACCCGGGATTTATAGAGGTAAGTTCATAATTATTTGTATTTTGAAATGGCAAGTATTGTGAAAATCAAGAACAAAAAAATATATAATCAGAGGTCCCTGCGCAGAATTGCCAACAGGGAAACTGCCGAATTCGTAGCCTCCGTAAACAGTGGCAGCGATGCTGCCAGTGATGTCGTTTATGCTGAAGGTTTACATGTAGAATTACAGGATGTAGGTAGCTTCCCTTTTGATAATACTAATAGTAAACATGAGGCGGGACAACATGAGACTGAGCCTGAGGTCGACATGCCTATCATGGAGATTCAGGAGGATGCATGTGGAATTGAAAGTGACAAAAGTGTAAGTGATTTAAATGATAGTGATGGTAGCGATACAGGTACAGGTACAGTTGAAAACTTAGACCTGCCTAATGATGATCTAAGTGTAAGTGATTTAAATGATAGTGATGATAGCGATACAGGTACAGTTGAAAACTTAGACCTGCCTAATGATGATCTAAGTGTAAGTGATTTAAATGATAGTGATGATAGCGATACAGGTACAGTTGAAAACTTAGACCTGCCTAATGATGATCTAGCAGCCTATAGTGATTCAGAATGTAGCTCTGTTGAGTCTGATAATACTAGTAATAATAGTGATAATGACAATATGGCCCTACCTAGCTTTCGTGACCAATTGAAAGAATGGGCAGTGAAAGGTTCCACACCAGCTGTTCATGTCAACTCATTGCTTGCAATATTGAAACCACATTTCCCTCTTCTGCCAAAAGATTCCCGGACACTTCTATCAACACCAATTTCATACAAGCTGAATGATATAGCAGGGGGGGTATACCATCATTTTGGAATTGTTTCAAACATAAATTTATGTTTCGAGGCCAATCCTAGTCTTCTTGATTGTGATGAGCTGTATCTCCAAGCATTTATTGATGGTTTGCCTTTATTCAAGAGCAAAGGCTCACAGTTTTGGCCCATACTAGGCAGAATTGAGGACAAAGACTGTACTTTTTCAACAACACCATTTACAATTGGGCTTTTTTTAGGGGATTCAAAACCAAGCAGTGCTAATGATTTTTTACAAGAATTTGTGGATGAGTTGAAATCTATTTTTAACAATGGAGTTAAGTTCAATGGCAAGACAATACAGGTGAAATTCAAGAATATGATCTGTGACACACCAGCCAGAGCTTTTGTTAAATGTACAAAGGGACATTCAGGCTATTATAGCTGTGACAAATGTGATCAAATGGGATTTTATACAGAACACCGTGTGACATTTCCTTGTGTTAATGCAAATTGTAGAACAGATGAGAGCTTTGAGAACCAAGAAAATGAGGAGCACCACAATGACACCAGTTGTTTGATTCAACTTGATATAGGTATGGTGTCACAATTCCCTTTGGATTACATGCATCTCATTTGTTTAGGAGTCGTACGAAAGTTGTTGCTTACTTGGATGCGTGGTCCACTTAATAATCGGCTTGGTCATAGAATGGTAAAATCTATTTCAGATGCCATGCTTCGCTGCAAGGAATTTATTCCAAGAGAATTTGCACGTAAAGGAAGATCACTTAGTGAAGTTGACCGGTGGAAAGCAACCGAGTTTAGGACTTTTCTTTTGTATACTGGGGCTGTTGTTTTAAAAGGTATTTTACCTGCACAGTTGTATTCTCATTTTGTCGTCTTGGTTGTAGCCATCACACTATTATGCAACCCCACCAAGTGTTCCGATTACTGTGACTATGTAGAAGAACTTCTTATTATTTTTGTGACACATTTTGGAGAGTTGTATGGTGAAGCTAGTCTTGTGTACAATGTTCATGCATCAATTCATTTACCTGATGAGGTAAGAAAGTTTGGGTGCTTGGATAATTTTTCTGCTTTTCCGTTTGAAAATTATCTGAATAGTATCAAACGTATGATACGTAAACCACACCTTCCTCTGCAGCAGGTCATAAGGAGGCTGTCGGAAAAAAATTCAAATGTAGCCTTTGCAAAGTTGGCAGTATCTTTACCATACTCATCGAAATATATCCACCGTTCAGGTCCGTTGCCAGAAGATGCATCTCCAAGTGTGAAGCAGTACAAGGAGCTGCACTGCAACAACTTTGTCATAGCAACAAACAAGAGAGATGGAACTATTCTGATTGGAGAGAATGTCTTCCAGGTACAGAATGTTCTTGTTGATAATGGTGAACTTTCTGTTGTCTGTCGTAAGTTTTCCAGGTCCTCAGCTTTGTTTGATTACCCAATGGATTCAACTAAAATTGGTATATCATACCACAGAGTGTTGGGCAATACTCTCCATCATTTCCCTGTGTCATCAATTGTTACCAAATGTGTACAGTTGCCATTTAACAATGGATTCGTAACCATCCCTTTAAATCATGCTAATACTTTATAGGTACCTGCACTCGTCTCTTATTACATGTAGGGATCAGTTCATATTGATTCAGAGATGAGGGTCAGTCACTAAATAATGAAAGTGATCATGGTTTGAGATGCATGAGTGATTCTATTGACAGGTAGTGTGATCAATTCAAAGTATGAACCTTTTATAGGTCAATAAATGCGTATGTGTTGTTTCGAGAGAAATTAGACAAATCAATGCACGCGCGCTGATGTTGATGTGAATAATGGCACGACCCCGAAGGGGAGTGCTATTGTGAGCATATCAACATTTGCGCAAGTGCATTGATTTTTCTAATTTTTCGAGAACCAAACCATACGCATGCATTGACCTAATTCATACACGACACTATACAAATAAAAATTAACAATTTAAGCATAATTTTGGTCTATGTAAAACGACTAAAAACACTTTAACAAGTTTGCTAACACCCGCAGTGAAAATCGGCGAACCCACGAATCTTGAACAACGAATCAAAACAAAACGCGCACTGCGTGATTTGAACGGCGCACACACGGAGTGCAGTGGACACTTTCAATGCACTCCGCGTATTTGTAATTCCTGCTTCCTGATTGGTTCAACACTACATAGAGTGTATGAATATCTTTCAATACACTTATAAAGTTTACACTCTGGACACTGCCTGAAATCTGTTAATATTTGGCTGGATGTAATAAATTGAAATATGGGTAGATTAAGCTAGGTAGATTGATACCTTTGCGTATATCTCGGCAATGCAAGCATAGTATACAAATAGTTATTGTTCATGAGGGAAATAGTGCAAAATAGCTCCCTGAGGTGACTGGAGACCACGGACCTACAGTCTCCATCTCCAGTTACCGAGGGGACCTATTTTGCACCATTTCCCTAATATAGAGCAGTAAATATTTGTTTTGTATTATAAAAATATAAAAATATTTCTGTTATTTGAAAAACTTCATAAATAGGTGTGGGTCAAAAATGCTTTTTTGGTTATTTTTCCCAGGTAACAGTTTTTTAAAATTCCATTTGACCTATCTCAACATGAAACGACAACATTTTCAGTGAGGGTCCAAGCAAAAAGTGTGCAGCACCCTCATGTGTAACCATGTCTGATCCTTGTGAAAGAATGTGATTGAGTGTAGGCCTACATACTACATGTATGTTTCATATTACTCATTTTGTGGCTTGTTGGTGAGATTTTGGTGTCTAAATAAATGTAAATGAACTTAAAGTATCTTATTTTCAAAGTTACATACGGCCATGCATTTTTAACTCGCCACCCAAAAAAGTGGTGTTGTTACATATTTTCACATTGTGATCTGTGTAATTCATCATATCATAAGGCTATCCTATAGTCATGTTTTTTGTCTCATTTAAAAGCTATTGAGTACCACTAACAAACCTGTAAATATGAACAACATAGCTTTTCAATTAGCGAAGTTATGGTTGATTGAATTGTGAATCGTCAAGGTGGAGGAGGGGGGGGGGGGGATGCTGTACACACAAACTCTATGGGAACAGCGCGTTTTGTGTGTGTAAACTTGATTAAATTCACTACTACTGAAGTACTACAGGGGCTACGAACCTGGTTTTGGTCTTAATTTGCTCTACACAATTCTGCTAGTTGTTTTTAATCATTTTGAACTCTTTATGATTAGTTTAGTCCATACAATATGAACTTTTACTTACGAAACTACCTGTTTTCATGGTAAACACTGTTAGTAGTAAGTAATGCGGATGTCTTCAAAATCTAAAAGTTGCTATACATTTTTAATTACTTATCCTATCACAGTCAAAGTATACATGTTCTAAAAGGAATCCAAATATGGACTTACATTTTCAGTTAGGTTTAGGGCTAAAATGTTTTAGTTCAAAATATGTCGAATTGTAAAAAACAAATAACATAATTTGGAACACCCTGTATTCTGAGATTAACAAACAAATTTGATTTTTCTTCCTTCAAAGTCAGTAGGCTTCACCCATCCTCTAACCAAATAAATATTGTTTACTTTCAGTTTATTACTGTAAGTTAGTAATAAGCAATACATTATGCAATCCACTTTTTATCCGGAAATCATTTTTTCCACCCTGTATAATTTCAAGATCACCCTGTATAATGAGTTGAAATGTGTATATTTGGATTGCTTATGTCCTCAGCTTTCCAAAAATGTATACCTTTGCTAGTTTAGGGTTAGTAATTGTGGAGATATTCCAATTTGAAACTCAATTGGTGTAAATATATGCATAATATTTGTGATGTAACGCTAATGGTGGCGAGTTCATAAGAATCATAACATATGGCCATACAAATCGGACATTGCATTTTCTTCAAAATTTGCGTTTTGGGTCAACATTTCGCACAAGTTAATATCAGCCATTTGCTATTTTAAATAACTTTAAATAAATAAATTTGACATCAGCAACAAGCCACAAAATAAGTAATATGAAAGATTTTATACTCAAACTGACTCCTCCACAAGGATCAGATATGGCGACACAGGAGCCCGGGCGCTGCACACTTTTTCTTGGACCCCCGACTGAAAATGTTGTCGTTTTATGTTGAGATAGGTCAATTGGAATAAAAAGAAATTGTTACCTGGTCAAAACAAGAAATCCCCCTATTATAAACAATAATAGACCTAGGGCCTACTTAAAGGCATATTATGTGATCTTTTTCAGAGAGCGCCCTCTATTCATGATTTTTTTTAGAAAGTAGATTGTCTTGCAGATTTACATTTCCGATCATAAATCATACACACATTCCAAGTTACAGAGCGATACGATTGCTAATTACCTCAAAATCATGGTTTTAGAGTGAATTTAGAGTGAAAAATATAAACTGTCGGGATTCCGACAGTTTATTTTCACTCTAAAACCATGATTTTGAAGTAATTAAGAATAATAATAATAATAATAATAATAACCATATTTGTATAGCGCCTAACATCGAGATCCCTAAGCGCTTTAACATAAAAACATAATAACAAACACATACATGGATATGGACTACAATTAAAAAGCCTTTGTGAACAAATGAGTCTTTAAGGATTTCTTAAACTGAAATATGGTCTCTGCATTTTTCACATGAAGTGGAATATCGTATCACCCTGTAACTTGGAATGTATGCATGATTTATGATCAGAAATGTAAATCTGCAAGAAAATCTGCTTTCAATTTTTTTCTCGATGTTGAGGGCGTTCCCTGGAAAGATCACATAATATACCTTTAATGTATCAATCAAGTCAAGGTCAATTGCTGCTATCACGAGCCAGGGAGAAAGTTCCCATAAAAATATACTAAAGTGCTCAACAAAAGAAAGTCATACACTTTGTTTAGGTCAATTAAAGTAACTTTTGATTGTTATTTTACCAAACAGGCGAGATAGACATTTAGATGAATTTTTAGGCACATTTTGATACCAAACATAACACCTAGCAACAAAGATAAACCATATTAGCGCCATTTAAAGAAAATTAGTCACTTTTCAAAAGTCACATTTTCAATTACTACACTGGAGGAAAATGTATGTGTGCGAGGTTCACCCCTTGCGTGACACTGTTATTAACCAGGATTGACCGGCGGGCAATCGATCACACAGTGCAGCCGTGTACACTACCTTGCGATGGGCATACACTTAGTGAGTGGGATATTTGATTCCAAACATAAGGGCATTATGTGCTTGTTAACAATTGGTGTTTTCTTCCGCGTAGTGTATTGGAAATGTGACTTTTGAAAAGTGACTAATTTTCTATAAATGGCGCTAATATGGTTTATCTTTGTTGCTAGGTGTTATGTTTGGTATCAAAATGTGCCTAAAAATTCATCTAAATGTCTATCTAGCCTGTTTGGTAAAGAAATAGTCAAAAGTTACTTTAAATCACGTAAACAAAGTGTACGACTTTCTTTTGTTGAGCACTTTATTTCCCTCGCAGCTCCTCATCACAGGGAAATAGTACATTTGTATGGGCACTTTTCCCCCTCCAGTGAAATAGTAGGGAAATAGTTCAAATAATTCATGTCACATTATGTAGTATCCACTAATCAAATGACAGGAATATTTCAAACATGTCATATAAAAACAGATAACACTTGCTGCATAGTTAGAACACACAATAATCTCTGTTTGACATGGACCACTATCTCAAATACATTTACGCTTTTTATTAGGCAAAATCCGCAACAATAAACCATGGAAAACAGCAAAGCCTAGAACAATGGAGGGATATATTGTAAAATAAATGTATCTTCCTATCGATTATCAAAATAATTTAGAAAGTTTCCTGTGCTGTGGGAGGCTGTAAAACATCTGCATAATTATTATTAATTATACTTAATTATCTAAACAATTTTCTTTTTAACAATTAGGCTAATTATTTTTTCAAGTTCATGCACTTTACTAAATATAATACCACTTGGTGTATATGTTGGCTATACAACTCTCCTTAATTCCTGTGCTGCGGGAATCTAATGGCCAGAGTTTTCAATAAAAATTAAGAGCAACAACAAAACATTTACCTAGGGAGTCAAAAAACCCAATATAAAACAAATGAAATAGACTGCCCTCTGTTGGCCGAAAAACAATACAAAAGAAAAGAATTCAAAAATGACTTTAAAATGGATTTTGACAATAAAATTAAAATTGTCATATAAAACCGATCTCCGATCAATCTCAAACACTGCAAATTATGAGCGTTTACTTTTGGACAAACTAAAAGTAAACTCAAAAGTAAACGCAATACTAAACACTTATGTGAGCCAAACAACTAAGCTGTTTTCCACCCAGCCTCTAATCAATAACTGTCCCATTATATCACAGATGGTTGAAACATCTGTGATTATAATTCACTCACTTGGAGCGTGCTTAGAGGTCAATTGGGTGCAAAATGCAAGAAACGTTTAGTTTTGTGTTTACTTTTACGTTTAGTTTTGTGTTTAGAATTGTGTTTACTTTTGAGTTTACTTTTAGTTTGTCCAAAAGTAAACGCTCATAATTTGCAGTGAAATGTCAGATTATTGTGGAGCTCGGCAAGCTCTATTAAAATAACAAATAAAACATTAGCCATAGGAACAACCTTAAGGAAGCAAATTGCTATGACATCATAGTTCATACTTAGAAATTCAAACATGTATTGTTTGAAAGACAAAGGTTCATACTTTGTATTGATCATTCTATTCCTCAATAGAATTACTCATGCAACCCATACCATGATCACTTTCATTATTTATTGACCAACCGTCCTAAAAGTAGATGTTCTGATTGCTAGCCCGGTTTTCAGCTTGATGTTTTCTATTTAACATGAAAGGTCATCCTTAAGGTGGCTCTATTGGCCGATGTAAATTTTAGATTTCCTTTAAAATCTGATATGTTCTAGCCCTTGGTTTATCAATTCTGGAACTGAAAATTTTATTTGAATCGGACATTCTGTTGCCGAGATATGGTAGGTCAAAGAGGCATAATACCAACATCTTTGGCAACAACTTTCTTTTTATTCTCTTTATTTTTTCCAATTCCAGTTGCCATGAAATGCCCTAATTATGGCTAATTATGTATGCATAAAATATGCAAAGTAAAGTTTGGGGACTAATGAGATGAGATATGATGATGTAACTTGGTACATGGGTAGAACACTTGAACATCTAAAAACGTATGTTAGCTTTAGTCTAATTTCCATTTGCATAATTAATTACGCCCACTAATTAAAATGTTTAAACATTTCTTAATTAGGGCCTAATTAATTATGCAAATGGAAATTAGATAAAAGCTAACGTACGTTTTTAGATCTTCAAGTGTTCTACCCATGTACCAAGTTACATCATCATAGCTCATCTCATTAGTCCACAAACTTTACTTTGCATATTTCATGCATACATAATTAGCCATAATTAGGACATTACATGGCAACTGGAATTGGAAAAAATAAAGAGAATAAAAAGAAAGTTGTTGCCAAGATGTTGGTATTATGCCTCTTTTACCTACCATATCTCGGCAACCGAATGTCTGATTGAAATAAAGGTTTCAGTTCCAGAATCGTTAGACCAAGGGCTAAAACATATTAGATTTTAAAGGAAATCTAAATTTTTCATTGGCCAATAGAGCCACCCTAACCCACCCGGTGGATTTTCCAACGAAATTTTTTTCAAGCGAAAAAAGCACACACAACAAGAGGTGCCACGCCCCGGGGTTTGAACCCACGACCTCTCGGTTGGCGGGCGGACACTCTACCAACTGCGCCACGGGGGAAGCTGTGCTGGGCGAGTGTATTCGCCCAGCTATGTAGCCCGGGGCCATTATTTCAGACAAAAACCTCAGCGCCAGGTGGAACCAGGATGCTGGGAAATGGGATTTCATGGGATCTGGGGCTGTAAGGGTTAAAATTGTCACATTCCAAAGTTTGAGTTGCATTACTCCAATGCACTGAGAACTGCACAAACTGGCGGGTGGTTTACCATCTTTGGCAGTAATTCACTACATTTGAGCATCATTTCGTAATGGAACATTTGTGGCCCTATATGTGGGCAACCTATACTCCTGTATGTTTGGACACCAGAACTCCTGTCGTTCCAGATAAATGCCATCCATGACCAACTCCCAACACCAACTAACCTGAGACTCTGGGGCAAGACAAATATGGGATTGTGCCAGTTATGTCACCAACGAAATTGTACCCTGCTCCACATCCTGAACTGTTGCATGTTTTCCTTAGAAAATGGAAGGTACAATTGGCGCCATGACCAAACATTGAGAGCAATGTATCAGGACTGATACCATATGTCGATGAAACAAACAACAACAGACCATCAACATTCCAGTCTCAAAGTTTCAGTCCTACCGTAGCATTCCAAAAAGAATTTGGCACAAAATACCGTAATCCAGTCTTGCCGTACAGAAAACCAAAAGAGACAGACATCCTGCAAAATGCCAGTGACTGGAAACTCCTGGTGGATGAAGAGCACTCGCAGATAGTATTTCCTCCATAAATTGTTGAGACGGCCAAACGACCTGACATTACTATTTTCTCAACTCAGACTAAAAATGTCATCATCATTGAATTGACAGTCCCAGCAGAGGAAAACCTTGCAAATGCCTTCACCAGGAAGAAATGTAAATACCAACACTTTGTAGCAGAATGTGAAAATAATGGATGGTCTGTTAACTACTTTCCTGTTGAAGTCGAAAGCAGAGGGATTTATATAGTACCACAAATTAGCAAATGTCTGGCCTCGCTAGGAATCCCTAGCGGGAAAAGAAAACCAATCTTAGACACAGCAACCAAAACAGCCTTGCGAGGAAGCTACATTATCTGGCTTTGCAGAAGCACCAAGGCTTTCAGACAAACGGAGTTGATTCCACCTCCAACTACATGTATATGCCATGAGGGAAAGGGGACGGTTGAGCGCTCACAAAACCGGTTTAACCTGCCGAAGTCTGGTCCGCAGCCCAGAGACCTCAGAGCATAAAATTATCTAAAAGCTATAATATGCAACACCTCTAACTGTTTCCCCCTACTTCCCAACTCAAATTGTCTGTTGGATGCTAGTAGTTGATAGGATACCAGTACATTGTAAATTACAAAAGGTACAGCTTTATTTTTATCTACCGGAATTCAAACAATTGGTACAGGTCACCTGTACCAAGAATTGGCTGAAATTCATTTCTAAATACATGTACCGAGTGGTCCAAAAAAAGGTTTACACTTGTTTAGAGGCAAATGTATCAAAATTGGGGAAACATGTTTAAATTATTTTAAGATATTCCTGAACTAAAATATCTTGTTGGTTATGGTGAAAACGGCATTAATATTAAAGCTCAAATTAAGAAATAGCGTCAATTTAAAGAAAATTTGTCCAAATACAAGTTTGTTCACACGCAAGTCTATGACAGTTATGGATGTTTCCATATAAACTCCTCAAAAAAAGTTTACAAATGATTTGAGCCACCTATTTCTCATTTATTTGAGACCTTTTTTGTATCCTTTTATGCATCAGTGGATTAGCTAATTTCCTCCTCTCTAAAATGACACCACTTTTACACAATTATGGTTCATAGTGACAAAAAAGATTCATATTGCATTGTACAGTCACATGTTGTTACCCCAAGAAAGGATACCTTTGAAATAAACACTTCAAAAGAAGTAAGTTCCCCTTTAGGGTTTCCCTTATATTTAAAAAATATATACATTGGGTTGAAATGGGTTTTCTGTCAAATTGTTACGAGGTTCATACCAATACTTTACTAAAATTTCAAATCAATAGGTTCAGTCATGCTTACGTGAGCTTGTATTGAATGACAGAATGTCCCATTTCAAAAGTGGTTAAAATAATGTTTAGTAGTGTGTGTATCCACCACGTTGGTGTATCAATTGACGACATCGATTTCTCAAAGTGTTGATGAGGCGCGCTACTCGATATGGAAGTCCAACTCTGTTGTACCAGCATTTTAACCCAACAGGTGCTTCCATGCTCAAATTAGCATGCATTGAAAGAGGGAATGTTTCTTTTGAAAATGAGCAATATCTTGTGATGAAGGATGATCAGCCAGTGTGGCTAAAAGCCTGATGCTAATGTGTTTATGATTAGTGTTCCCCCATATTGTGTATGTAACCATGCTCCATTTATCCAGCCAGGCGATTACGATTGGTCTCTTGCAGGCTAATACTCCAGTAAAACAAGTTGCCCTTAGGTTTGGCCCGCGAACTCCCCAGATCTCAACCCAATCGAGCATCTGTGGGATCAGTTAAAGCGGGCCGTGGATCGTAGAGTGATGATCACACTAATCTTGCTAACTTACGTCTTCTGGTACAATAAGAGGGAGATGCCATCCCACAGCATCGAGTGGCGCGCCTCATCAACACTATCAGACGTTGATGTCGGCAAGTCATACCAGGGAGTTTATATAATGGGAGAGGACATTCGAATCGCAAAATTGAAGCCTCCCCATATATGGGCATGTGGGTGTGAGTACGCGCGATGTACCTCTTGGGATGAAGCGTTCTCTTGACAACGCTATGATTGACAGCACGAAAGTCCTTTTAAGGGACATTGAGACGCGCGATGTACCTCTTGCATAATGAGGGCGTGCAATGTACCTCTTAGAAAGGCTTCAATCTCGGCAATGGGAGTTTGTGTACAGTGGCACCGCCCTGGTCATACAACAACGCGGTGGATACACCCGCTACTAAACATTATTTAAGCAACTTTCGAAATTAAACGTTATTTTAGCAACTTTTGAAATGGGACATTCCGTCAATCAATACGTGCTCACTGGAGCATGACAGAACCTGTTGGTTTGAAATTTTGGTCAAGTATTGGTATGAAGCCTATAACCATTTGACTGCAAACCCCATTTCATTCCAATGTATTGTTTTGGAAATATAAGGGAACCCCTAAAGGGTAACTTACTTCTTTTGAAGTGTTTACGATACAATGATGAAAGTTGGTACTAACCTCAAAAGGGCCTCAAAGTAAGTGTTTCTTATCCCCTTTTTCTTTACAGGCAGCTCAACACACACATTTAGTTTGTCAAACAAATTAATTTTCATTTTAAGACCACCCCCCACCCCACAATTATGGTTCATAGTCACAAAAAAGGTGTTATTGCATGTGTACAGTCACATGTTGTTACCCCAAGAAAGGATAGAGTTTTGACTCATGTAATGAATAGTTGGCAAGGGTCTAAAAGGTCTCCAGACACAAAATATTGATGGTCAACGTGGGAAATTGACCCCCCCCCCCCCCTCCTCGGATTAAATCCAGGAACCTCCAGCACCAGAGGCGAACGATTCCCCACACCACGGGTGTCAAGGCAAGTTGGCGCAGTTGATTACTTGCTTACTTGTTTGCTTAACTCTGGTGGTGTCCCCGATCTATGATGGCTTTCCACACTAATTGGTCCTTCATTGCTGTCTTCATGTTGCTTGTCTCCAATCCTGTATCTTGCTTGATAAGTAAGTCAATGAATGTCAGAGCAGGTCTTCCCGGCCTTCTTTTGCCATGTTTTGGGGGGGGGGGTCCAGTGTACCAGTTTGGAGACTGGCTCTTCACTTCTGTAGAAGTGGCCAGCAAACCTTGTCCGTCTCTTCTGAATCTTGTTGCTTATTTTTGGGAGATCACCATACAATTGGGTATTTGGTACATGTTGTTTCCAGTTGACATTGATAACTGCTCTTGAGCAGCATTCTGGTGTAGCAGCCATCAAGCTTATTCTGTGTAGCTTGAGAGTGATGGTCCAAGCTTCACAACCATATAACAGAACCGACTCTACTGTAGAGGCAAATAGGCGAAGTTCGAATTTCCGAGGAGAGTTGACTTCCATATTGTGGTCATTTTACTACGCTCTCCATGCTGCTGCTTTGCGTTGTTTAATGTCCTTTGCTGTACTCTCCATCCAGGCACCAATATATTTATATGTATATTGCGCAAACTACATGGGCTGGGTCCATTTTTTCATTGAAAAACTTCCACGCCGGATGGTACCCAGTCGTGGTATTTTGTGGTACTGGTACAAGATCGTTCCTAGTAATCTTGTGATGTTGTGTATAAAGCGACTGTTGTTTACATAAATTGTAAAACAAAAAAAATCAAAACTCGTAAAATGTTCCGCCTGGTTTTGCACTTGCAACTGTGTAGGTATGCAGAGGAATCCCATGGGCAAATATTCTGGTTCATACAGAAAGGGCTATGTATATTGTGGCAGTTTTGGTGATGGTGCAATCTGAAATTTGTTGATTCCATGTTGTTTGTTGTCTACGGCATGTAACATCATTCCATATGCCCAGTCATCTGGATGGTGGTAAATACTTGTAGAATATAAACTTGACATTTATATTGATATCCCCCATACAAATTCATTTCAAATATTCATACATAACAGGCTCGTAAGCAGGATTTTTTAGGGGGAGTGGCGTTTTTTCTGGAAAAGGTACATTGGTACCCCAAAAATCGTGTTGCCCCCAATTTTTTTTTGTCATATCAGAAAATGTAAAATATTGAGAGGGGGGTGGGGGCGACATACTTTATAGTCAAAAACGGCCCGAATAAATGCTTTACAGAATCGGAATGGGGGCATTTTTCGAAAATGGGGGTTGGGGGGCTTTTTCACCAAAAAAAGGTACATTAGTACACAAAAAAGGTACATTTTTACACACACAATAAACTGTTTTCAGATTTGGGGTGGGGGGGGGGGCCTAATTACAGGCCTGTATACATACACGAGTACAGCTTGGCATAACTAGGATTTTGTCAGTGGAGCAAGTTCGGTTAGTGTGAAGACACAAACTAAACAAAACATGTATTCAAATTTAGAGGGAGGGAAGAATTGTAAGTAAAAAACTCCTATAAAGTGATTATGTGTATTTCCCTTGAGTAGCAGGCTTGAATGCTGCTTTTTGAGGCATGTATTATGTTGTAGAGCTACAGCAACATAACTCATGCAGCTGAGGTAGAACTAGCACTCCTCCATGAATGACCACGTTTATTTCCCTTGAGTAGCAGGATTGAATGCTGCTTTTTGAGGCATGTATCATGTACTTTTTAATCGTGTGCTCTAGGTACGGCAAAATGACCTATAGTATGCAAGGTATGTAGATGCAAGAGAGCCCTGAGCACATTCGCATGGGTTGTCTGGGCTATATTTTTGTCAATCTACCTTTTAATCAGTTGTAGAGATATCCAGCAACATAACTCATGCAGCTGAGGTACATGTAGAACTGACACAGCACTCCTCCATAAATGACCACGTTTATTTCCCTTGAGTAGCAGGATTAGTAGCAGGATTGAATTCTGCTTTTTGAGGCATGTAGCATGTACTTTTTAATCGTGTGCTTTAGGTACGGCAAAAAGACATAGTATGCAAGGTACATGTATGCAAGAGAGGTCTGAGCACATTCGCATGGGTTGTCTGGGCTATCTTTTTGTCAATCTACTATTTAATCAGTTGAAGAGCTACAGCAAAATAACTCACGCATCTGAGGTAGAGTTGACTTGACACAGCAGTACTCCTCCACGAATGATCAAACTTGTTCACCATGAGTAGCAGGATTGAATTCTGCTTTTTGAGGCGTGTATCAAGGGATTAAATCTTGTTTCAGCATTGTGCATCACCAATCGACAACTTGCGTTCTGCGTGTGCTGCGTTCACTCAGGAGTTGCTCTCGTGAAATAAACCACACAGATGGGCGAACACTGTTGTCGAATTGTGATGCACAACGCTGAAACATGATTTAATTCCGTTCAACAACGACTAGGGATTTAAAATCCATTTCATAAATAGACAATGCAAATAAGAAGATATTTTAATGCAGGCCTACTACGGTATGTAACAATTTCATTCAATTTCTAAAATGACCAAACTAACCTATAATTAAGTTCCTGTAAGTTTCAAAACTCGATGAAAACAGTTGGCATGGTCATTCCAAAAACAACACATATTGCGACTGCGTTCGCGTATCGCGTGAAAACATTATCTGTGTGGTGCGGATATCGGCGCGATGGTTGCCCATAGCAGTGTTGTTTAACTCAAATCGACAACGCTTCCCTACTGTACTTAAGGTTTGGGGGGAGTTGTTGAACGTGTAATTATGCGTGTTAGGTACAGCAAACAGACCTCACAACACCTTTTGATCCACCCTCGCACAATATTGTGCTCCTTAGTATATTTAATGACAAAAGTCCATATCTTTGTCCCATTCTGGTGTGTCAAAATAATGATCACATTCAGGCCAAGAAAGGAAGAAGAAAAAGATCTGTCTCACATTGAAAATTATATCAAAAGAACATTTGTGGACACTAATTTCATTGGTATTTCATTGTGATATTATTATATCTGGCATTATATAAACTGCTCACAAAAAGTTAGGAAACTTTTTTTAATCAAGTATATTTTTATTATTTATTACCCTCTTGTATTATGGTGCATATCAATGGAAAGCGGAAGTGTTTTTCTTTAAAATGATACCAAATGTGCAATGATGACATGTTGCTGGACTTGGCCACATTAATGAGAATGAGACAAGTCACAAATCAAATGTGCCAAAATTAGCATTTTTGTGTTACTGTTTGAACCAATGGCACGGGCTCTCTCCAGATCTGTTAAACGCGGCATATTGAAACTGCAAAACGTTTACCGTGTCTCAGAAAAATTTACAAGTTATAGGCCTAAGCCTTTCATTACTTACCTTCATGACCTTCCACCTGGAGTCATTGTTAAAGGTATGTGATCTTTCCAGGGAACGCCCTCAACATCGAAAAGAAGAAAAAAATTAGATTTTCTTGCAGATTTACATTTCTGATCCTAAATCGTACATGTAGTTACAGGGCGATACGATTCTTAGTTACTTCAAAATCATGATTTTAGAGTGAAAATAAACTGTCGGATTATCCGACAGTTTATATTTTTCACTCTAAAACCATGATTTTGAGGTAATTAAAAATCGTATCGCTCAGTAACTTGGAATGTATGTATGATTTATGATCAGAAATGTAAATCTGCAAGAAAATCTACTTTCTTAAAAAAAATAATGAATAGATCGAGGGCGCTCTCTGGAAAAGATCACATAATATGCCTTTAAAATACCCAAACAATGGTTTTCTAAAGAGATGAGGGTCAACTTGTGTGTGTTGTGCTCAGGGGTGCACATCTTTGTGTAAACCATTCATAATGGTTCTCAAGCATGACTGGTTTGATTATTGATCATTACCTATTGACTGTTTAGCACAGATAACAGTAATTTTGGCACATTGGATTTGTGACTTTGCCTCATTCTCATTCATGTGGCCAAGTTCAACAACATGTAATCATTGCAAATGTGGTATGATTTTAAAGAGGAACACTTCAGCTTTCCAATGATATACAACATATACAAAGAGGGTAATAAATAATAAAAATATACTTGATTAACAAAAGTTTCCTAACTTTTTGTGAGCAGTTTAGATAATTCTCCAACAGGCTCTTTTGAATTTCACTATTGAATAATGGCGCACACTCTAATCCGATCATCACAAAGGCCTGGTTTTTTCTTTGCTCTGCTGAATTCACCAAATAGTAATAATGACATTGCCATCTGATGCTCGGAAGAAAAAGACGCTGAACAGAAAATTTTCTAATTTCATAAACAACAATTGACAAACAGAATAAACGATAATTTCCCATAATGGATAACGATTCTGACATAAGGAAGGAGGAACGAATATTTGAACCTCCCGCCTCAACTTGGAATTCATAGAGGAATTGTAAATATCTAGATTTTAATTTTCATGCACACATAGGCACCCACCCCCTAATTTATGTATATTTTGGGGTACAAAAGGGTGGGACTATATGTGACGCGTCTGTATGGTATATGGTGGGTTATAGCCTATAGGGATAAACCAAACTTTAAAAAATGTTGAAGGAAACAAAAATCTAAAATTTGCTTCATAAAAGGGCTGATATATTTCCATTGGTCAAAGCGATTGATTCTTGGGCATTTCATTTTTGTCAACATTATGACTCTATGAGGACGTTGACATCTGAATTCAGATTCAGGTTTTGTGGTGGACGCTATTGGATTGCTTTCATGTATTTTAAATTGGTATTTGTACCCAGATGTCTTTAAAATGTATACGAAATCTCGATACCAAAATATGAACATATCATGTTGTTATTGTGGAGAAATAATTAAAATAATATTAAAACATTGCACATTGTTACTACGAAATGACAAGATTTTGCCAACTCTACTATACTATGCAGAAGGGACCATACAGTTCAATCAGCCTATACATACACACGGAAGTATGGTCTTTTTAATTTGGCCTGAACTGTAGCCAAAAGGCATGTTTGCATTGCTATGTAGTTACGGGTTTTATTAGTCCCATCTAATCAAAAGCGACTTTGTCCTCAAGAGGTGCCCTTGTTTCGGTTCTTGGCGTTTTGCTTTTGGTCGGAATATTTCAGAGGGGTGAAGGCCAATAAATTGCCCTGCCTCGGCCCCTTGCGGCATATGACCCTAAGTGGCATTAAATAACCTGTGTGCCTTGGTGTTCTATTAAATTTTGTGATTGGCCATATTATTATTTATGCCCGATTTTCGTCCAATTGGGTAGCGCGTTTTATTGGGTTTGGTCAATTGCTGGCTGCAGTTTGTCACGTTGCATGGTGAAAATCCCACCCAACCCACCCAGTTATCCATACAGGAGGAGTTGATTGGGTCGTTTGCAGGCATTATAAGACCTGATTTGACCGGCTTCCCTTACCCAAAACGCTAACCTGCTTTTAGCCTGCTTCTAGCCTGCTTAAAAGCAGCTTAAATCCTTAGCCTACACTAACCTGTATATGGGCCTAAATATGCAAATGAGGCAGGCTATTGTAGCCTGCTGAATTCAGAAGCAGGCTTATTATTAGCCTGCTTTACAAAAAAAGCAGGCTAGTGACAGCAGGTTAAATTAACCTGCTTGTTAGCCTGTAAATCTTAACCTGCTTCATTAGACTGCTTTATTAGCCTGCTTATTTAGCCTGTAGAATTTAACCTGCTTTATTAGCCTGCTTGTTAACATGCAAATCATCCTTAGCCTACACTAACCTGTATATGGGCCGAAATATGTAAATTAGGCAGGCTAATTTTAACCTGCTTTCCAGAAGCAGGCTTATTCAAGCAGGTTAACCAGCTTCTTTAGCCTGCAAATATTAACCTACTTTATAATTAACCTGCAGACCATATTTAAAAGCAGGCTTATTTTAGCCTGCTGTCCTAATAAGCAGGCTTACTATTTTAGCCTGCTCTCCCCAAAAAACAGGCTTAGTTTAGCCTGCTCTCCCAAAAAGCAGGCTGCCCGCTACCAATAAAAAAAACCTCCCATGTTTATGAATGAGTTGTTGCAAATTACGGTAAGAAATATGCTTGATTTTTTTGTAAAATACAGATTTTTTGTTTTAGATTTAAGCATCATAGTAAAGTTAAAACATGTAATAAAAAGAATTAAATAGAATTTTGTATGTTTAATACATTTTTTCTTTAATCAAAATCAGAGATGGTTTCAAAATAAAATGAATCAATCAATCAAACAATCATAAACAAAACAACCAATCAATACACATCCAATCATTGAATAAACAAATAAATAATCAACAACAAAAACCTAATCAACCAATTGAATAATTGATCAATCAATCAATGAAAAATCAATTAATAGCCAACCAATCGATCAACAATTAATGCATCAATCAACAAATGAAAGCAATTAAAATTAATTAGTAAACAACCAATTAAATCAATAAATCAATCTCTTAAGCATCTGAACCCTATCAATCAATCCATTAATTCATCATAGATGTCAATCAAATTTACCAATCAAATAGATCTATTAAACAGCCGTTCAACCAATACATCAATCTGGCAACAAATAAATCAATTAATCAACTGACCAATTATCAATAAAACCATAAACAATTAATCAATTAATTAAAACAAACAATATATAATCATGCCATTTTTAAAAATAACAAAAATGCATCAATCAATAATAAAAAATCAACAACCAAAAACAACCAATCAAATCAAAATTGCATCATTCAATTTACCATAATCAACCAGCATTCATTATTGTTTCCTCCGTTCCACAATATTAAAAGCTCTTAATCCATCATTGCTAAAGAAAAGAGTAATATTGCCTAAACTGACTAAAAGGTACGGGAATAATTGCCTGTATAAAGCCTATCAACTGTTTTAATAAGCTTAAGCTTAATCAAAATATACTGTAAATGCAGTTTATAATTTGATAACTATAAATCTGAACAGTCTACCTTATCACACTTTGTTGAATCTCATGAAGCTTTCATCTTTACTTGGTTTATAACATCAATAGTGATAAATATCCACAAATATCCTGAAATATATGCAGCATCCTGACACACGCAGTTTGACAGTTGGCAGCAACTTCCAAAATGGCTGCTGCAGGTTGGAGTTTAAAATTGCAGGTTATGCATTGCCGCCAAATTAGTCATGTGACACAAAGCAGGCTAAGAGTAATTTGCATGAGATATCACATCACAATTAACCTGCTCTTTAGTTCGCAGTCTAAAAAGAATTAATGTGTTAAAACACTAGCCTGCTTTTATAAAAGCAGGCTATCATATAATTATAACACTAGCCTGCTATTATAAAAGCAGGCTATCATTTAAAATGTATAAGCCTGCCTTTTGAATTTGTTAAAAGCAGGCTATCATTAAAACAAATTTAGCCTGCTTTTGTAAAGGCAGGCTATTCCTAAACCTGCTCTTGTAAAGGCAGGCTATGTCTAAGCCTGCTTTTGTAAAAGCAGGCTTTGAATTAACCTGCAGACAGTTTATTAACCTGCATTTGAGACCACAGGTTAAAAGCAGGTTAAAGGCAGGCTAATTTAGCCTGCTTTTATGGTAAGGGTTGGGTCTGAGCCGGACTCGGCCGATGACTGGCGGGGTTTTTGTGTAAGGGGTGGGGCAGGTTTTTGTAGGGGGATAAGGGTCTGGACCATATTTGTTGTGCTCGTTTGATGGTTTTGCGCGTGGAAGGCTGGAGGTGCTCCTTTCGGAGGTCTCGATCCTTTCAAATTGTGGTCCGGATCCAGATCCTCGTCCTACGTAGGTTTGGCTTATATTTATTGGTTTCTAAAGCATGGTGTATTGTTTACTAAAGCATGGTGTATTGTATACTAAATCATGGTGTATTTATATTCAAGCAGGGTGTATTGTTTAAAGCATGGTGTATTGCATTATTGTATACTAAAGCATGGTGTATTCTTTTCATGGTGTATTGTATACTAAAGCAGGGTGTTTGTTTACTAAATAAGCATGGTGTATTGTTTACTAAAGCATGGTGTAATGTTTACTAATTAAGCATGGTGTATTCTTTACTTAAGCATGGTATATTATTGTTACTATGAGTATGATAGAAGAAAATATTTATTGCATTGTGTGTATCAGGCAGTGATGCTTTGACTATACTCCAGCTCATCCCACATATCAATAAAGTTATTTAAAGGAAATGTTGAAATTGACTGTGTGTTGTAGTTTCTTGTCTACAGTACGTAGTTAAACCTTCTGAGGACAATACTAGTACAGTGTAAATCACAGTGTAAATACTAGTGGAGGCATTACTTCCTTGAGATTAGAGTTACAATTTTGGATCAAAGTGATTCAACCAGTCACTGATTCAACCTCATTGATAATTGGGAGAACTTAAGACAAGGGATAATTATTAATGTTTATTGTAATAGCTTAGAATAGATTTATAACATTATGTTTATCTAGTAACTTCCCCCATTCAGTTATTTCCAAGCAAACTATAATTCAGATCATATTAATTTAATCAACCCAGACTTATGTTTATTTAATATTCCTAACCTGAAAAGATTCTTTAGTTTTGTAATTTTTGACCAAAAAGTGATTAATTTTTTACCACAACAATGATGTTGGTGCAATTTTACCATTTTTTACCAAAAGCTGATTTTTAAAAAAATTATATTACAAATGGTTTAAATAAAGTATTTTTATTGACAAACGTCATGCAGTGTTTAAATCTTCTTTGTTATATTTTCTTTGTCCTCTGTTTATTTCATTCTTCGACGTTGACCATTTTTAGGTCGTCCATAGGAGAGAGACCTTATGGCAGCATCCTTGGTGTATGTAGTCTGTCGGGGTGTGTGTGTGTCAACAATTTGGTATACACTTTTTGTCAGCAATTTGGTATACACTTTTTGTTTTGTCCATATCTTTTCCATTCAATGATCAATTGCAATCGAACTTGGGTCATAGATGCAATATGGAAACCTTCATATGTTAATGAGGTCAAAGGTCACATACCAAGGTCAACGGTCATCTGAGGTCAAGATGTAAAATTGGCTGCATATGTAAAATTGATTACATTTAAACAGATGAAGTACAATTGCAACCAAACTACCCATATAAACGGACGACCTATTTGGGACCGCTGTCCCTATTTCTTTTTTTTTGAAATATCTTATTTTAATAGAAAAAACAGGAACAAATATTGTCATGGTGCCATCTTTTGTCGAAATTGTTTCAAATTAAGATGGCGATTGGCCACATACTTTGTACGGCAAACACGAAAATAAAACTTTAATCCGCAGCAAATATCACATTTTAAGAGTAACAAAAATGCACAGATTTGACTATATATGAAACCATTTTAAGTGAATCTCCACGATGAATTTGAGCAAAAAAATGAAATAGAAAAACAAATTTCGCATTTGACTTTACAGGCTTGCTACTGGATGCAAACCTTTATTTTTTTCTCCTAATATTTGAATGTTTGCATGGTATGTGTTATATTTAGAAAACTTGATTTGAAAGATGCAAGATTTTTAAAACATTCAAAAGAGCTGAATTGTCAATGTAGGCCTACATGTAGTATGACTGTTGAAATCTGCTATCGGACAATTCCACGTTACTCACGATATGCTTTTTCGCTACGTTACTCTTTTGGAAATGCCAAATATTTCAGTAGATCAAGCTTGACAGAATTATTTGTTCTACAATAGTTATACAAGACCCAGCACTAAAATGTATGCAATAAGAATTGCAATACAAGACATGACTTGCGAGTGAGAAGGAAAAAACTTTGTTACTCACGTTACATTTGAGCAGTAAAGGATTTGAGTTAATATCATAAAATGGAAACAAGCCTTTATTCACAAAGTGTCCTCTAAAGGATATTTTTTTTAACAAGTTTCAGATGGATCTTAGATCTTGGATAGGGTATCCTCCAAAATACTCTCATTTCAGAGTTTTCACTGGAGGCGTGGAGAGAGTAGTTAGATGTGAAGGTGAGAACCGTTATAGTCTTTTGTCAGAGTCTGTAGCAGTGCTGGGTTGGTTGATCGTAGCTTGTGGTAGCGCGTTCCAGTCGATAATTGTTCTTTTGAAGAAAGAATTTAAATATACATCTGTTCTGGTTGATCTGGAATTGATCTGTTTTGGTCTGGTTTGGTGAGACGAACTTGTTTTGGTCAATGTGGAGCTGGTCGTAGAGAATCTTGTAAAAACATGTTATTCTTCTGCGTCGATCTTGCAGGCGGCCAGTCTAGCTTGAATTTTAGAGCTGTGACACTGGGTGTCCTTCCCATAGGTGCTGGTTATGAAACGAGATGCTGCATTCTGTACTTTTTCAAGGTCTCTGATGTTTATAGAGGTATGGATCCCTAGCAGCGGTTGCATAGTCTAGGTGAGGGCGAAAAAGTGAGGTGTATGTATAACTTCTGTTTGATGGAGGAAGAGGTGTGATGGAAATTTCTTCTCAAGAAGTTCAGAACTCTGGAGGCCTTAAAATCTAGCATGGTCAACTTGTTCCATCTCGGGATGTTTATTTCAAGGTACTGACTGCAGGTTGATAGCTAACACTATAACAGTAAGATCTACAAATGCAGGTTAAAAATAATCTCATTAGACAAACACTTTTCAGAAAATTGACCAAAATAGCTGTTACTCAGGTTACGTTTAATTACTCACGTTACTTGTTTTCGCAATATACAAATTGTATGTATATTGCTCATGCAGATTAGCTCAAAATGTTATGAAATAGTCTTGACATGATGAAAATAGTCTTTACAAAATGTTATTATGTCTCAAAACGGTAAAGTATGACAGCCACACAAGTCCACATGACATTTTGCAGATTCTCTACATGTTACACCAACAATATCTTGAAGAAAATGGTATATTTGTGCATAAAAATTGAAACAATTTGGGAACTATTTTCTTTTTTTCAATTATGAATTACACCATAGTTATCAAGGTTTCCAAATTCCGCATCTTTGCGCAAAATCAATATTGCTGAACTTATGAAGGGTGTACACAAGAGATACATGTATGCAATAATTATCTACAACATTTGTGTACATGTCAGCAATATGCATATATTTATCACTTTGTAACCAAATAAAACAAACCCTTTTTTCTCTTCATTTGCTTATAAATAGGATTTATTAATTTCCTCATTAATGTAATTTTTGATTGATTTGGGTTTTTTCTTCTATTTATTTATTATTAATTTATATTATTTAATATTTATGCCTCCACTGGCTTCCTGTTCGCGAAAGGATTCATTTCAAACTTCTTCTTTTAACTTGGAAAGCTTTGCATGGCACTTCACCAACTTATATTGCTAATCTTCTTGTTCCATATCATCCAAAACGTACTCTCCGGTCATCTGATAAACTTTTACTTGTTGTTCCACGGACTACTTCTTCATTTGGAGATCGCGCATTTTCAGTTGCTGCACCAACTCTCTGGAACTCACTACATGTACCTTATCATTTAAGATGCTGTGATTCACTTGACTCTTTTAAGAACTTGTTAAAAACAAGATTATTTGACTCAGTTCATAATTGATTTCTTTGTATACATGTACATGTATGCAAATCATCCTTGTTTATGTATTTTTCATGTTAATTTGTATTTTTGTTTTATATGTTGCGCCTCGGAATAGTTTTACCTAGATTGATGGCGCATTATAAATGCCATTATTATTATTATTATTATTATTATTATTATTATGCCCCCCACTTCCACCGACTTCATTTATATTAGGCCTAGTTAATTGACTATTTCTGTCGCATATATTTATCTATTGTCTTGCCATTTCCTGTCTATTGTCTTCTTAACATCTCTCTTGCATATGCATTACATGTATGTGTTGTCTATTGTTTTATTGTACATGTTTTGTTAGTTTGCCTAGCAACATGGATCTGTATTCTATAGTGAAATTGTAGTTTGGTTAGTGTTAACTTGGGTGTCTATTAGTCAACATCTATTACTGGCATTGTGCTATAATTACAGTGGTGGTCTAGTTCATTATCTTATTTATCCTATATTTCGGGAAAATTTGTGGAAATTTTGTCTTTTTTCACGATAATTTGCGAAAATTGGGTCTATAATGAAACAACATCCTTAAAAACGGATACTGTTTTTTCCAAAATCACCCTTAAAAATGGGTAGAGGTTTTGAATCTCCAGTGGCACACCCCATAACCAAACCAGATCCGAGAACTCTCTCCCCCTTCCCCAGGGCTTCATTGCATAGATGGTTATAAACTGTTCACGGTTAGCACTTACAATGTAGGTCATGACTAATTGGCCGGGACAGGCAAACCTGCGATTTAATATAGTCTGTACCCTGAAATTTGAGACAATTATACCTGAATATAATTCTGTGTAATCAGTGAACTCGTTTGAAATATTACTTGAGTATTGATGTTTATGGTCATGCAATACGTCAAATGTACCATATTTGCAATTTCCCACTAGAACTTAAGTCTTGACCAAATCTTTTTCATTTCGTAGTAACAATAATATGATTGTAATTATTTCTTCACAATAACATCATGATATATATATGTTCATATTTTCGTATCAAGATCTCATATACATTTTAAATACATCTGGGTACAAATACCGATTTGAAATACATGAAAGCTATTTATAAAGTCCACCACAAAACCTGAATCTGAATTCAAATGTCAACGTAGTCACCATTGTTGACAAAAACACAGACATTCTTCATAGTGGCAGTTAACTTTAAACTCACACAATGTGTTAATGCATGTCTAACCTTTCATTATCATATGAACCAAACAAGTTTTTGGAGACTCTTCTCCTTCATGGTCAGTCAGGTCTTTTAAATTTGGGTATTTTGCCTATTTTTTCATGTGTCATGGCTGCTCAATTCGGCAGCCCATTTTTAGATTTTAACTTAGCATTTTGACTTGAGCAACAATTTCAAGAAAAATTGTCGCAAGAAATTTGTGGTCACAAAATTGTGACACCATGAAAGATGTCGAAGTCTGGTTTATCTCAACGTATTCAAACCATGTTTTTTAAGTAATTAAGAATGATATGGTTCTGTAACTTAATTACAAGATATTTTAGTTTCATGGTTATAATGTATGTAATTTGACACAAATAATACATTTCTAGGAAAAAAATCACAGTTAGAGGGCATCCCATGATTTTGTGTTTGCTGTATTAAGTAATGCAGAATGTCCTGGTAAACAGAGCTAGCATTAAGACCCAAATATAAGGGGTCTTCTTGTTTTATCACCCTGATCAATTTAGGGTGCATCTGTTGGCCCCTTGTTTCGAAAAAAGTATTGTTCCCTTCTGTCCCTAGTTTCATTTTGTTCCATTTTGCCTAAATAAATGGACCTTGCAAACTTTTGGTAAATTCAAACATGGTATAGGGGCCTCAGCAAGTTTAAACATTTTAGATGCAACGCTGCCAAAATTTGGCAGGCTTCAATTGAAGGCTTGTATTTCATAAACTTGAAATTTGACCAAAATGCTGAATAGAATCTTTATTTTTTCTTCAAGAATGGCACCAATTCAATCATATTTTGTTACTACTTGGTACATAGAGGTCTATAAACTTGTGGTAAAGGGTGTCCATGATGCCCCCCCCCCCCCCCCCACCCCCACAAAATAGAAGGACCGCTTTTCGTTCATGGTCCAAAATCTGGATGGAATTCATTGAAGAAACTACAATGTAAGTGTCAATTTGGGCTACACTATTTGTGACAAGTGTTTTGAGTAAACCTCCATTGTACAGGCTGTAACAAAAAGAGTTATACTGTTTTGAAAAAAATATTAAAAATATCTCCCGTATAATTTCTGTTTCGAGCTTTAATGGCGTGCGAGTGGAATTTTCTTAGCTTTCAAATAAGCTTTGTTTCATGGCAATCGATGGTCAGTAAGCAGAGATATGATCAATTGTTGAAAGTATTCCTGAAATCAGCTGGGTCACTTTGGTTTAATCAATGGGAAAACTACTGGGATGAATATGAATGGAATCGAACCAGGAACATTTAGTAAAGCGCTCTTGTTAGACAACAATGGTTCATTTCAAGTGGTCAAAAGTATAACAAATAAGGGTATGTCTTTACAAATATTATTTAATTATTTTATGAATTTATTTATTCAAATTAAATAAAACTATTTGAAAAATAATTATATTGTTCTCTTTAATGTTCTTTGCATGATACCTTAACCATTTAATTTATACATGATATAAGATTGTATGATATTGTGAAAGTGGCCCAACCCGATTTCTAGACGACTTAGTACATTAGTCATAAATATTAAATGCAAGTAGTTAAATAGACGAAATAAAATGATTCTGGTAGCCAAAACGGAATTTAACACAGAGTAAAATGCAAGAAACGTTTAGTTTTGCGTTTACTTTCAAGTTTAGTTTTGTGTTTAGAATTGCGTTTACTTTTGAGTTTACTTTTAGTTTGTCCAAAAGTTAACGCTCATAATTTGCAGTGATACCCTTCACATTTGATTTTCATCCTTGAAATCTATTATCAATGAGCGTTTACGTAGATTGGGCATCCTCTTTCTGTCTTTACTACAACTTTAACAACATTCTGATAGTGTTCTTCACATTTTGCTGCTGACAGAAAATCCAAGCTCAACTTCATACCACCCTCGGTATAATCATTGATTACATTCAATGCATCAATGTTTCCAAGTGAGGCTTGATATGAAGCAGAGTCTGACCAGGTTTCAACTGGTTTACAAACTCATGGTATATTTGCAAACTGTTAAACATCAACCAGGAATCATGTGCAACTAAATCTGCAAGTGATAGCTATGTGGGGAACTTATGGTTTGCATATATTTAGAAGACTATCAGCCAGTGCCTGTCGCTCTTCCGTTGGCACCTTGTTGCTGAATAAAGCTAGGGAAACTATTTTTGACGTCAGGTACCATTAAGTGCCACTTGAATGTCTGAAGTGAACTTTCTCCAACGGAGAGGTTCACATCCTTAAAGAGGCATGAGAGATGTATCGATATATACTAAATGATCAGCAAATAACGTCAAGATAATCATCAACATAGCCCAAATCCAAAATGTCATACAATTCCCACATCGCCTTCATGCCAAAATAAGCAAATAACGGCACTTGCGGGTTGAGATTTGCCGCGAAAGTCTGAAAGTAAAACGATGCATAACTTTCGAATTCAGCACCTGAGTTCTGATATCATCATATCGAAACTAAGAAAATCATGAAATAGACTGTCAGATTTCCCCCTTAAAAAACATGTTTCAGATCTTCCTAAAGTTCCAACATAGCTGTCTAGATTTATTCCACCTGCAGTCCTGTATCACGTTTTAGTATGTCAATGTAGGTCAGGGCTGGTCTACCACGCTTTCTTACCCCGTGCTTTGGAATCCAATGTATGAGTGTGTGTACAAGCTCCTTGGACCCCCTGAAGCAGTGTCCAGCAAATCTTGCTCTGCATTCTCTGATCTTGTCCGAGACTTTTGGCATGTCCCCAAACAGGTCCGTCCTTATTCGTCATATGCTGACTCCAGTTGATGTTGAACACAGATCTTAGCATCCTAGTGTAGCATCCATCCAGTTGTTAAGTTATGTTAACCAAGCTTTGGGGTGACTGTCCATGCCTCACATCCATAAAGGAGGACTGATTCTACTGTAGCTACGTACATTGTATGAACAGTCTTTCTTTGAGATTTCTGGATAGTGATTTAGTGTTCCATAAATAACTGACTAAGTTTGCCACAAGCTCTCCATGCAGCTGCTTTGCATGTTTTGATGTCCTTTTCAGTGCTGTTCATCCAGGCTCCAAGGTATTTGAAGTCCTCCACTTTATCAAGGCTCATGCCTTCGCTTGTGGTGATTACAGGTACTTCCGTCTGGTTGAAGGACATGTAAATGAATGGGTCAGATATAAGGAGTGACAAACAGACTGGGCCGCAACTAACTACATTATCTAGCAATCAGCCCTCAAATTAACCGAAGGCACCGAAGGCAATTGCCATCGGTGCCCCACCTATACTAGTTGCCTCGATGCCCTCAACTTCTGGCTGTTTTTACTCCATTGAAAAGTACAAATGCCTTGGTGGAAGTTGGTGCCCCTTTAATTTCAAATTGCCTGAAATTGCCTTGCCCTTTCCATTTCTTAACTTGAGGGCTGCTAGCAATGCACCTGCTGTTGATTTCAAACCTTTGCTTCTGAAGACTTTCAAGCAATAGGTGTGTGTGTGTGCTTAAAGGCATGTTATGTGATCTTTTCCAGGGGGCGCCCTCTATTCATGATCTTTTTATAGAAAGTAGATTCTCTTGCAGATAAATCATTAATATATTCTGAGTTATACAGAGCGATACAATTCGTAATTACTTCCAAATCATGGTTTTAGAGTGAATTTAGAGTGAAAAATAATAAACTGTTTATTTTCACTCTTTATTAGAAATGTAAATCTGCAAGAAAATCTACATTCTAAAAAAAGTCATGAATTGTGGGTGTCCCCTGGAAAAGATCACATGCCTTCAATTAATGGGGAAAATAGACCTACATGTATGCACGTGAGGAACATCATTTCTGCCGATAAATGCCAAGTATTTTTCTTCTTCTTGAAACATGTCGCAGGCCACAAAAAACAATGGCGGGCTGTAGGGCGTAGGTTGCCAACCCCTGCTGTAATCCATGTAAATTTACTTCTTTCTCTTTCAAGATCTCTTTTTTGTCCAAGTTGGTGACTACTTTCACATTTGAATTCAAATTCTGGTACTTGGTGAGAGTCAATAAATTGCCTTTTTGTTTATATAAAGTCAGTATTTTTTTCCCAGATGTCTGTATAATATAAATGAGATCTTGATCTGAAAATATGTTACCGTACGGACGTGGGTATAGTCCCATACTCGATTTAAGTCCCACCCCCTAATTGAGCTAATATCTCAGACTAGGATGGGCACCGTCTAATAAGTCCCAGGGGTAAAAAGTAGTGTACAAGTCTTAAACAAATTACTTTCAGTAACTCAGCCGGACACAAACATCATTGATCTTTATTAAAAGTAGGCATGAGTTATCCCCGTGCAATTTCTCTTACATGACACGGATTTTTCTATACATGCGTATAACGGGTACCCGTTGTGAGGACTGGGAATAGAAATCATCCCCACTATAACCTGCAAAGTGCATAAAACCAAGTGTAGCGTTCGATTTAACTGGCATAGGATCTCGAAATGCGACACAACTTTTGAAGATTTGCAATGCTTGCACAAATATAGCAAAAACTGACGCAAAAAGATGCCCTACTTGATATTTGATCACGTACCATCAAAGCCAAACCAACAAAGATACAGTTTCATCTTCAAATAACTAGAAAAAGTATGATAAATCCTGATGTATCGGAAGTTAATATTTCGTTTTTGTTAAGAGTCAAAATTGCCATTGCTTTACACGTAGGTGTGCAGAATTTTTTCTGTCGGTTTAAAATAAACAAAGTCGGAGAATGTAATAATCATGACGTCCCCCTTGATGGTAGTCTTGTTCTCGTGCCGACGAGTGTTACGAAAAGGAGCCAATAAAAATGACTTGGAATAAAACTAGTGGTGCACCACGGATACGATGAATCATAACAAAATGGCGCGCGATCGTAAGAAGATGTAAACAATTATGAAATCCATCGTGACTCGTGAGCAAAATAATGCCTGTATTTCCTTGTGTTTTGTTACTAAAATCTGTTAGTTCAAATCTGTTAGCTCATGCACACATGGGCACCCGATTTAAGTCCCACCCCCTAATAATTTACATATATTTTGGGGTAAAAAAAGGGTGGGACTATACACGCATCAGTACGGTACTTTCTAAATATCTCCTTAATCATATTTTCTTATCTGTGTCTTCTGTTAATTTCATTTTCCGACTTTGACCAATTTTTTATTAAATATCTTGTTTTATATACAGCCATGTCAAGCTACTATTTTGTGGTGGTGGACTTCACACTGGAGGATGAGATCGCCATAGTTTCTTCCAGGTGGCTGAGTAGGGATCAAACCCGAAGCAAATGGCCACCTGGATGCACCGACAAGGCAAAAAAGGCAGCACGGGAACATCAAAAACCGGCTGCAGACTGGCCCTGGTTTCCAGTGGAGTTGCTGGATGATGGAACAGCAGGTTGAAATTTAAAGCTCATCTTTTTCTCTTATAATAAAGTTTGATGTATCAAGAAAGGCTTTCCTTATCTTGACGATATTTTCTGTAAAACGACGAACAAATAATGGGGTGAGAGTGTCTCCCTGTAGAACTCCAGCCAATATTTCGATCTGTGCAGTCTCGCCATCAGGAGAACACCTTATCCATGGTATTCTCATTCCTTTTTTCCGATAGCTTCAACGATCTGTCTTGGTAGTGGTATTCCATAAGCTTGTAAAATTTTCAATTTTGCAATAGTGGATGAATAGAGTCAAGGGCCTTTTTTAAATCAATGTAGGTGATTACTGCTGTTAGGATGTTGGCCTTGACTCCTTCTATAAAATCTTCTCAGTGGCAGTATGTGTGACCAACTGTGGTCCTTCCGACTCTGAAACCGTTTTGGTTGGTTCTCAGATGCTGATCGAGCTCTGGTCTAGTCTGTTCAGGATCATTATGTTGTACGTTTTAGCAACAATAGAACTTAATAAGCTCATATCTCGGTAGTTGCCTCCTAGGCTAAGATTCCCTGATTTGAGGGCTTATATATCGCAGGCATGTTATCAAACATGTGTTTTGTGGGGTTCTGGACTGTAAAGGTTAAAGGTAGATGTTCCGATTGCTGGCCTGATTTTCAACTTGATGTTTACTATTTTACATGAAAGGTCATCCTTAAAATTATCGCATTCCAAAGTTTGAGTTGCATAACTCCAACGGTTCTATTGGTAGTGGTAGAACCACAAGGTCACAAAATATTTGCTCATTCACAGTAGTACACAAACTGGATGGTGGTTAACCACCTTTGGCAGTAATTCACCACATTTTAGCCTATAATTTCAAAATGGAACATTTCTGGCCCATAAGATTTTACAGACATAATGAGAAAAATATGGGGATTCTTCTGATATAAAAATATCTTGAAGTGGAAAAAAAATCATAACCCCAACAAAGTGATCGGAACATACGCCTTTGGATCAGTATGAATTTTTATGTGAATTTGTTTAAATAATCATATTCCTATTCTAATCTTTTGCTTTACCTGAGTTTTCTGTTTATTTTGTAATTATGTATGTAATTGTAATCATTAAAGTATTGTTAATTTTCCATCAGACACGTATGAAAACGGCCGAAAAAAATTAGTGAAGGCTGAGAACTACAAAAAACTAAAGACAACTGACGATGAAAGTCAAGAACGCAAGAAACGGTAAGAAACATTTCAATTGGTTTTCTTTCCCTTTTTAGGTCGTCCGTAGGAGAGAGACCTTATGGCTGCATCCTTCGTCTGTCTGGGGGTGGTGTCAGGGTGTGTCAACAATTGGTACACACTTTTTGTCTTGTCCATTTCTTGTCCATACATTGGCCAATTGTAACCAAATTTCGGTCATAGATGCAACATGGAAACCTCCATATGTTAATGAGGTCAAAGGTCACATACAAAGGTCATCTGAGGTCAAGATGTAAAATTGGCTGCATGTAATATGCATTAGATTTAAATAGGTGAAGTACAATTGCAACCAATCTCCAGGATGTAAATTAATTTACATTATGATGTTTACTTAATATTATGTCTTTAAGCAAGGCTATACTATGTCCTCTTTCTTTCTAGTTGCCATATTAATGCCTGTGGTTTGAGAGGCACTTTGTTTTTAATCTACCCATATAAACGGACGACCTATTTGGAACCGCTGTCCCTATTCTTCAAATAATATTTTATTCTACTCCATTCCCTATTTTTACTAAGTGAACATGTAAATTAATTAATTAACCAGAATTTCCGACATTGTAACTTCATAATAAAAGTAATTTTGTAATCATTCATCCATCCCTTGATCAATTATAATAACAATTTGTTAGAATTTTAAGATTGTTGCATGATGCGTTAATTTATTACAAGTTAAGCCAACAAAGATAACCATACTTTTCATTACATTCTATTAATTGTATGTTTTCTCTTTTTATCATTTTAACTAGTTTATAGGTAAATTATTCGGTTTGGTATTTTACCTGTAAGTTGTATGCATTATTTAGATTTGTAAATTCAATTCAGATGCCATTTTGTCATACACTATCAAAGCTTGTTCAAAGTCCATGTAGCAGCAGTAAATAGGTCTTTGTTCTTTTCAAGGTACTTTTCAGTGTAAATAATTGATCCACAGTTTAGACCTTCCTGGTCTAAAGCCTGCCTGGAATTCTGATAGTATGTATTTCCTCAGATTTCTTTTTAATTCGTTTATTTAGATGAGTGTTTTGCCCACCTGATTGAGAAGGCTAATTCCTCTATAGTTTGCGCAGTCCAACTTGTCTTTCTGTTTCAATATTGGGGTGATTATGATAGCTTTGACCAAGTCATCAGGGAAAAACTCATCCTTCCATAAATTGCAACATTATTTGGTCTATTACACCGTGTGATGCGATCGCTTGAGTCGATCTACTGTTTTTTTGTCAACGGCAAATGGTAAAAATTGCCCAGATGACCGAGCCGACCTGTAAACAAATCAGACCACCTGCTTTTAACATGTTAACAAATTCATTTCTACAGAATTCCCTCACGTTACCAGTCTAGCGAGGAAGATGTTAGAGTTAATAAACGGCCAAAACAAAGTGCATCTGCAACTGTGGCTACAAATCAAAGGAAACCACTACCGGTACCGCCTACATTTCCTAGCTACGTTTCTTCGGGCAGCTCTTCCAGTACAACATCTCCGCCCATCCAATCATCAACGACTCTACATGTAGTTCAAAGTTCTTTAGCCCGAGCCATACCTCAATCATCATCAGCTCAATTGTCGTCTACCCCATCATCATCTAATGCAAGCTCTGGTAAGCTAATGTTTTGTAAACCCAAATTATGAATATTGTAATCCTCTCTCTTTTATAAATTGCTTGACCATTGTGGATAGCAGTGTTAGTAGGGGTCCCTGCAAGAAGATCTGTTATTTTAGGAGAACCCTGTATATCCCATTCCCATAGTTTCTGTTGCGGTGATTGCTCCATGTCCAAACTCAAGCAGAAGCAGAGATTTTGTTATCCCAAGTTGTCGAGTTTTAGCTCCTGTGTTTTTTTTCAACAACAGAAAATCAAAATGTGTACAGCCAAGTTTAGGACCAGTTAGCTTCTTTTATGAATTACTAAGTAGCTCCTGGTGCGCATGCTTAATTGGAGGCATAAATGACTTTCATATCTCTAGTCTAATTAACAATTTATTTGTTGGGGAAAAACAATTTGTGATTTTTTTCTTCTTCATTTTATTAACATGAAATTTCAATGTATCACCAGTTGACTGATTGACACAAAAGTTTCAGTTAATTTTTGAAAATAGTAAACAATTAGATAAATTCATAACCACCACTCCACAAAAAGCAATCAAAATGTTGTAACGCGTGTTACCAAACCAATATTCAGGAAAATGTGCTAAAACAAAATTTTGTAAGTGTTATTTATCACTATTAATGGTTAATTTATATGTTAGTTCAATTGTCAAAGTCAAAATTAATTTTAATTTAGAAATTAAATAAAAAATCGAATGCTACTAGATCATGGCTGGATAAAATGTAACGCGTGTTACCGACTATTTAGCAATTTACAAAAAAGTGAGAACTTGAATTTTTGTTATTATTCTAGCATTGTAAACCTTGGAGGATACTTGCTTTAGTGACTAATTGATTGTAAATAGGTTAGTTTAAGTACAAAACCAAAACAAAGTTGGGAATGTTTTTAGTGCGTCTTCTTACGTAACTTGTGTTACCGGTTTTCGCAGCGGTCTCACATTAACATGAGCTGATATTTCATGTTTGTGTAAGCATGAGGATTAAAGTCTTGGGTATTAAAATACAAAAGATGAAAACTTCATTCAAATTACTCTTGCAGTTATAGAGTGGAGAATAAAGAATGGCTTGCTAAAATATAACGTGTGTTACCGTGGAATCGCCCCATGTGTTTTTAATCCTCAGGTGTCATACGTCTACTCCTGGACATTAAGACCCAGCTAAGGCAGCATACTGCCATCTTACACAGCCTTGTTAACAAGGTAGACGGTAACACAAGGAAAGACGATGATGAGATCGTAGATGATAACTTGCCCCTATCATCCATCGCGGAATGGGAGGGTGTAGAGGAGAGGTTGCTGAATGACCAGTCATTCAAGAAAAACATGGTACGGTATTCGTCTCACAAAGAAAACATATAATACTGACCAACTGCACAAACTCAAGCACGATGTTCCAAAAACGTGGAAGTTCCTGAACACAATCATTGGCCGGAAGCACATTACCGGATCACTTCACTTACAGCGACACAACCTTCACTGATCCTGTTGACATTACTAACAAATTTAATGATTATTTCACCAACCTTAGTAAAAATCTGGCTAACAAAATCCCTCCAGCGGACAAACCCTTCAGCGCTCACCTTTCTAATAGCCAACTCAACTCATTCTTCTTGAACCCTATCATTCTTCAAGAACTGCACGACCTGCGTCACCTTCTTAAATGCGGTAAAATCACGGGCACAGACAACATCGATCCAGGGATTGCTAACAAATCATTTGATAAACAACAAAACACCTCTTCTGCACATTTTAAACCAATCATTACTCACAGGTATTGTACCACATCAACTCAAATCTGCAAAAGTCATCCCTGTCTTCAAAGCAAAGACCAGCACCACAGCATTACTACCTACAGACCTATTTCCGTATTGCCACACTTCACCAAGATTATTGAGAAAATGGTCCACACCATGGGTATTTTCCTAGACCTGTCCAAGGTATTCGACACAATACTATAGACCATAATATTCTCCTAGCCAAACTGCACCATTATGGTATTATATAGGGGCATCGCCCTGGAATGGTTTGAAAACTATCTCATCCACCGCACTCAATCTGTTCATGCACTCAATCACCAATCAACCACTTGGGAAATCACTGTTGCAGTTCCGCAGGGATCCATCCTAGGACCCTTCCTTTTTTATTATTTACATGAACGACAGAACTAACACGACTAATTATGCTAAAACTCATCCTCTATGCAGACGACACAAACATCTTTCTTTCTCACTCAAACCTTGATTCACTTTACCATAACATGAACACTGAACTAACCCACAACACTGACTGGTTCAGGGCAAACAAACTTTTATTAAATGTCTCTAAAACTAACTACATGCTTTTCTCATCTAAAACTCCTCACTTTTCTCACAAAATCACAGTCATGACATCTCACAAGTTCACACCACAAAATTCCTTGGCATCACTATTGATGATAAACTCACTTGGAACCACATCATAACCACAATGATCTTGTTTCATGTTTTTCTGTCCTCCCATCATTTTGCTGAATCAATTGAATTGAATTGAAATTGCTATCCCCGGTGTTCTCTCTTTGTATTCAATTCAAAGGGGTTACACACAGGCCTCAAAATATGAAAATGAAAAGGGCAGGCAATTTAAAGCAATTTGAAAGGGGCACCAAATTTATCCAAGGCAATTATGTACTTTTGAATTGAGTGAAAACAGGTAGAAATTGAGGGCATTTGAGCCCTGGTAACACATTTTGATAATTTGACCCTTTTTTCGCATAAAAACGCCGACATTTTGTCTGAAAATAACCCCTGTTTCACCATTTCAAGGACACTTTCTAAATAGTCCCCTTTTTTGCGCCAAAACAAGGGCACATCTGGTTCAAAATATCCCCTTTTTCTTATTCCCAGAACAATTTACCATGATACAATACTCATTCTAACACACCCCGGTTTTTTTAAAATCACAGACATCACTTCAAAAAGACACCTTATTTTTGGATATGGCAGACATATCTTCCAAAAACACCCCTAATTTTGGGAAATCAAGGACATGGTACGGAAACACCCAGTTTTCCTCCCTTTGGGAAAGATCATGCATACCTAAGTCAATGTTGACTGAATCAACCAGGCATCGTTATTACACCCTTTATATTTAAGTAATGACATTTTGAATTGGAAAAGAAATCTGGCATCTTAGATTTAGTGTTGACAAGCAAAGCGCCAAAACTTCTTATTTCCAAATTTGTTAACCCAAAATAAAATCCTTGCATGTTATTTTGCTAAATCACTTCAACATGTTTGCACAAAATGTTTTAACAGGGTCATGATTCAGTTGTTGCGCACAGTAACCAATTTCAAACTCTGATGCAGTGTAACTTTTGTCATTAAATAACAACGGGCGTCAAAACATGTGTATCTCGGGATGTCACGTTGCATACAGTTACAGTACAGAGACTGCTTTATACTACAAATATTTTGGTGTATAAATAAATCATGCAGCACATCAACAACTTGTTTATATTGTTTAGACTTTAGAGCATTAGGTGATTGCAATCGGAAAATATTACACCTTGGTTATGCATATTATTTTAAACTTCTATAAGTTGATCATAGACTTTCGTTACTGTTTTCATTGTTGTTTCTTTTTTTAAACAATAGTTTCCATTCCGATGCTGATGCTCATTTCCCCGAAAATTTCCCACTAGGGCCGTATGTACGTTGTCAGAATTTGCCAGGAAGGAGCTTTTTAAATTCCACATTATGGCAAGGTGTGGCGCAGTGGATAGAGCACTCGACTCATAGTCAAAAGGTTGTGGGTTCGATTCCTACTGTGGTCAACATGTCCTTGGGCAAGACACTTTACTCTGACTGTCCTTTTCTACGCAGGCGTAAAATGGGACGCTGTTGAAAAGAGTGATATTACAGTCCAACTGCTGATATTGATGTGCACCTAACCATCGACCCATAGATGAAGGGAAATGATTGTGAGGATTTCCCAAATGGCAGCGTATTAGGCTACATTGCCATGAAATCGCGCCGTGTAAATGTCCATTATCATTATTAGTATTATTATTATTTTCCGATGTGCTTATGTACAAAGTACAATGTACACACACCTCAACTGTCATACATGTATTGACTGTGTAGCATTTTTAAAGTTTCTTGTACCCATTGACGGATATTACTGGGGTGGACCAAATTGATCCACGATCTAGGAGACCACTGGCTTTAGTTATTTAAATAATTTCAGATGGTATAATAATGAAATAACACAGATTTTTTACCTACTTCACAGATCAAATGGCTGACCCGTTTGGGGGGGACATCAGAGCAGCAGGTAGTCGTGAAAATAATGGCGGAGATGATGACGGACGACTTCGCCAGACTCTGTAACTGGAAGGGCAGGGGAGCCAAAACTGGCTTGGCCGGTTCACAGGTGGTAGATGTTATTTGCCGTGAGTAATATCATTGTTGGTTATTCTGTTACGCAGGGATCAGTAACTTACTTATAATCCATGTTCTAGTACTCGAGTCCGGACTCTGTCTCGAGTCCCCTTCGCAGGAGAAGGGCTCAAACACTGAGAACTTAGAATTTTACCTCAGTCCAAAGTCCAGTAAATATTGGCATAATTTAGAAGTATTTAAAATGTGGTCATCCTTATCTTCAGTTCTTGAAAAATATAGTCAAAAACATATTAAATACCTCTAACTGTTGAAAATATCATAAGAAGCCGAAAAACATGTTTATCATAGAGATCCTCTAACTATAATGTAACATTGTGTGCAAAAATACAAATAAACAATGAAGGATATTTTTACAAGGAAAATGTTCTTTGTCTGTGTTTTTAACAAAAATAATCTTTCATTTGCAATTTGAGGTTCAAAGAGCAGCTCTCCTCAACTCTTACTCCACAGAGTAGAATTAGGATGAATCCTTCAATGAAATGAAATGGCAGGTCAATTTGTAATCTGTTAGATTATCACAACTTAACTTTGTTATTAAGTTTGACATTTCTCAATGTATAAAACACTTTTTTCAATTGCTGACCACATATCCGAGCATCGAAATCCTCACTACACTGTTGATTCAAAATGGTATCCAAATGTGTCCATGAATATAAAACAGGGGTAAAAAGTAGTATGTTTGTGTGGCCTCTAGAGAGCAAAATATATGACATGAAATATCAGAACTTAAAATATATGAAGACTCTGTCTCCGTTTTGGTCTTGGACTCGGACAGTATGAATTGGGACTTGAGAAACAAGGACTTTGGTAGGGTGCACTCGGCTACAACACTGGTGATAATTGTTAGTGAAGCCTGCAACGTCTCTTTCTCTTGTTACCTCTGACCATGCTTTATGACAAATATTTGTTTATAAATATCTTTATAGAGATCCATAACCCCGGTTTATGGTTTTGACCGGGATCACAATTTTCGAGGAAAAAACATCAACTAAATGTCAAGGGAACCTGCCGGGATTTAATCCGGGGATCCTCTGTTCTCAAGCCCCATGTCCCACCCAAGCCATGGCCCTCAGCTACTCATTTGGGCAGTATACTGCGCTCACTATTATAGGCTCCGTTGTCTACGTCATCGAAAACCGGCGGCACACGCGCTTGGAGAGGGACTTAAGATTGGCATTATTGAACATTGAGGGGGTAAGGGTTAACATAAAAATGTATTCTCATTTCGCACATACTTTGAGCATCACAGTTCCACAGTAGTTGTCATGATTTTACTGTCTGTCTTATTTTTGTAGGTGCCGCAAGACAGGTCTGGAAGACTTCGGACGATACCTCTGCAGGTAACATCATTAAAAACTGGTTAAAATATGCAGGAGATCGATCGGGAGGAAGGAAAGAGAGAGAGAATAGGAAAGTTGCTGCCAAACAAGGTAATAATTGTGGGGTTTTTATAAAACAATTGGAACAGAATACTAAATGTGTAAACATTCTATTCCACACACATGATAAACAAAATTCAAGTTAATTAAAAAGATGTGATATTTCAGAATGAAGAATTTACTACTCCCTGTCCTCCTGCATGCTGTATTCTTCATTCCATTCAGCTTCAAACCTTATATTGATCCTATTCTTGTGAAATTGAAAATATAACTCATGTTTGAAATATCTGTTTGAAACATGTGGTACACTATTTGTTGGTAAATTCTGTTTATCTGATCACTTTCTCATCAAGTTGTGATGTTTGGCGATTCCCCATATTTTATCCAACGCAATACAACAATAGATGGTTCAAGAGCTTACAGATGTAGAGCTAAGAAAGTTGAGCATATCTTGACCTCCAAATGAGGATTCAGATAAGCTGGTGAGATGAGAACCAGTGCCTCTTTTGTTAAAAAAAAAAGGGGAAAAAAGTGCCTCTTTTGTTAGAGTGTCCATTGGACCTGAAATATTCAAATTAATTATACATATCAATTTGATAAAGTTATTATTATATTTGTGTTTTACTTTATTCAGCTGACAGTGCAGATGGAGATGCAGTGGCAGACATGAAAATTGGAGACGCTCTGTCTGTGTTTATTGCTGATAATGAGACAGACCAATCAAATGGAAACCTTTCGCCCCTAAACTGAAGCAGATAGGTGAATGAAGATGGATAATCCATTCATCCATATTTTGAGACACTCAAGCAGACCTGTCAACTAGTATGATTTTCCCCTATTTAGTACGGAAATTGGATTAAATTACGACTGCACGATTTGTTCCCACAAAAATACGATTTTTCCCTTTTCCCATATCCCATTAAAATAATAATAAAAAAGTCTAAAACAATGCAAATGATATTATTGAAAATAATATCGAAAACAGCTGCAAGGTAAATGGAATGACACTAGCAGAACATTATCCTGATCTCTTACAATAGCGTGTCTGTGATTGGTTTGTGACTTGTAAACAAAAGCATTTACGACCAATCAGCACATTGCATACAAAATTGTTTGGCATCGACGATATCTCCATGCTGACGTCCGCCATCTTGTTTATTATGTAACTAAATACGGAGTTTCAAAAATGCATCAAGTCATTGCAGAGAGGTGAAAATTACGCAAGATCAAGATGTGTAATTATTATGTAGTCCAGATGTTAGCATCGGCTGTGGGTCATGGCATTACAAACCACATTCGGACAAGCAAAAACCAAGCAAAGTAATGCACAAATGCAGGCGCAAAACGCCGTATTTATTTTAATAATTTTATTTTTCAAAAAAATTCGTCAGTTTCGTTATGCGCTTGTCATTTGCTGTCCCTGCTCCTGGGGACAATAGCCAGGGTTTTAGCGGGGATGTACAATTAGGCAGCCCGGCCCCCGGGCTGTCGTACCAGATGTACCCGGGACTGTTACCCCAATGTTGTATGAGCCAGGGCTGTGACATTTTGCCCAGCTGTCAGGGGCCTGTACTGTACCCGGGGTTGTACCAGGGATATTCCGATATTTAGTGCCCCGTACCCCTGGGACAGTACCTGGAGATAGCGGGGATATACACTTTCGGCAAAATAATTTCCCCCGCTAAGTCCCCGCCAGGCCAGGGTCCCCAGGAGCGGGGACAGCAAATGACAAGCGCATTATAGTTACAAGTTTGACTTTTAGGTGTTATTTTTACAAAAATACGGTTTTGTATGGTAAAATACGACTTTCGGGATTTAAAATACAGTTTTGTGAGTTTAGAAGCTGGCAGGTCTGCCTAAGTAGAACATAATGTTGTGCACAAAAAGGTGCCTAATGTTATTGCTGCATGCTTGCAGAACATTATTGTGGTAAATTTGCACTAGTCAGCATCATCACCCATTCACATTGGTTAAGGTTGTTCCTATGGTTAATTTTGTATTTGATATTTTAAAAGAGCTTGCCGAGTTCCACAATAATCTGAAATTTGAGCTTGATCAGAGGTACGGTTTTCTAGATATGACAATTTAATTGTCAAAAATGAAGCAAAATTGAAGCGTTCATTTCTTTTGTTTCTTATTGTTTTTTGGACACCCTAGCAAAATAATTAATCTATGCAAAAATGTTTAATTAATTTTTACAAGAAAAGTATAAATGCTACAAAGCTGGAATTTTGCAAGCTTGTTCATTATAGTTTTAGAAACTTTCCTGTGCTGCGGGAGGCTGTAAGACATCTGAATAATTAATTATACTTAATTATCTAAGGAAGCTTGAGGTCATTGAAAAATTAGGCTAATTAATGCACTTAATTATTTTTTTTCAAGTTCATGCACTTCCTTAAATGTATTACCACTTGGTGTATATGTTGGTTATACTAGTCTCCTTATACTGCGGGAGTCTATAGGAGTTTTTAATAAATATTTAGAGCAAAAACAAAAAACTACATTTGCATAGAAAATTTTACCTAGGGAGTCCAAAAAAAGAAAAAAAAGAAAACTGCCCTCTGTTGGCCGAAAAACAATACAAAACAAAAGAATTCAAAATTACTTCAAATGGTTATATCTGTTGAACCATGCACCCGATTCATCTCCAGTAAAAGACTTTTTTTGTTGTACTCAACCAGCTCTACCTTATACTTGAATATCAAGATTTTTTTATAGCCATAGGAACACCCTTAAGTGAAACATTGTGCTGTTCTAAAGAGACTAGTTACATGAGTCCTGATGAAGTTAGAACCACATCTGATAAAATGTTGACTATCTATTTCAGTCTGTGTTCTTGTTAATAGCGAATAATTTAACAGTTGAGTAGATTATAACAAACCTCAGTTGGTGCTCATCTCTTTATTCAGGCAAAATATAACCTAAGGAAGTTAAAATTCAGAAGCCAAGACAAGAAAATGTTTGATTTTAGTAGGTCTCATAGAGTAATTTGATGAGTGTATTTTATGAAAGTATTGTTACAATTGCCCACTGGTTTGACTGCTAGACTAAAAAGGAGAGCCACAAGGGTAGATATCCCACAGTGGAGCGATATCAGTTTTGACTTAATACAGAGATGATTTAAACCACGTTGAAAGATTTGATGAAACAATGTTTATCAGTTATTGTTTGTATCCTGATATTAGTACATCATTTAACTAATATGCAAAAAAGTTCTGCATATTAAGATCTTGTTATAAAACAAAATCTGTCTGAACCAAGAAAAGAAGGGGATTTATTTTTAGACATATTGGAACAAAAGAAAGACAGACGCTGTGTTTTGCAAATGTCTTGCCTTTCGGGAGGTTGTCACTCATGAAACATTCTCAGCAGTTGCGTCAAAATGCTGTGTGTTCATTGTGGCCAAACAAAATCGATATCAGACAGCGTCAACTGGGAACTTCTCAGAAAATTATTTTATTGTTTGTTATGAAAATGTGGCAAAACATACATTCTCAAAAGTTCATTGGTTGATGACTGTTTGCAAGTTTTCAATATCTATTTTCATGCCTTTGGTCATGGTTGTAAGGAGGAGACATAATTTGGGGGTTCGCTGCCTCGCCTAATGTCATCCTCAAATGAAATACAATACAAGTTAAATACAGGTTTTTACCAATTTTAAATAAAATGATGCCATATTCAAATGGATGATAATGATATGTTGATAAAATTGACATAAGTAAGAAACATGTTTACCATTCCAGTTATTACACCTAGAGGGCAATGCTATTTTTATATATTTATTATTTCTAAAAACCGGGTGTACATCATTTTGGACACCCTGTATTTTCAAATGGCTTATTTTGGTAAAGATTATTTTACAGGACATTTTTGTTCATAGCTACAATTGTAATGGAGCCAACAAAATTGAATTTGACATGATCGTAAAATTTTGTTTTAACATAAGGGGTCGTCGAAAATGTTCCTCATTCATTTTTATCCCCCTGGTTAAAATATGAGAAGTGTGCCAGATCATTTTGTGTACAATTTTTTTTTGATATTTATCTGATTTAGCACAACCAATGAGAAAGCAGGAATTTCAAAATCTGTGGAGTGCATTTAAAGTGTCTAATGCAATCCGTGTGTCTGCCGTTCAATGCATGCAACACATGTCTGGTTTTGATTAACTGCTTGCTGCAGATGTTAGCAGACTTGTTGACATGTTTTTATTTGTTATAATGTAGATTAAAATTATGCTTAATTTGTAAATTTGATTTGTATTTTGTTGTGTATGAAATAGGTCAATGTAAAATATCAACAAATACATTGCATCGGTTAACGCAGGATGTAATATTTGCCGACAAATTTCTTAAAGAGAAAATGGCAACATTTATTGTTTTTCCCTTGGTTACAAAAACCTCAAGCCTGGCCAGTATTCAATCCTACAGCAAAATATAATAATTTGCCTTGCAGACATAACCTATTGAATCTGCGTACAAATTGTCCGTTTCAGGAGAATTTTGCCCCTAGTTCCCCATATTTTTTATTTCCAATCCCTGAGCAATTGTTAAAGGCGAGGTTTTTTTAATGAAAGTCAACCAAAGTGGTGATAAGTATGTTTTATTAAATGGATATTGTACAAAAACAAAATACAGAAAAAATTACCCTTTGATATTGCCCAGAAAACAAAATATAGAGTTTCTAAGCTTAGATAATTTGTATCATATTATTGTCGATCGTAGATAACTACCCTTTTACCCTTTACGTTAAAGGTGTTAGTCAAACTCGCAAACAGAACGTCAATAGGTGGATAGTATCAGTATTCTCAACTTTTGTTATCGACCAAGACTCGGACTGATACTGGGTTGGGAGTTACACCTGTTACGTAGTAATGCATGATCCGTATAGCTCATCCCACAATAAATTGATACACTGGCCATTATGATGTGTCTGTTTCCCTGGACAATAAGAGTAATAGCTTTACATTATCTTTTTCAAAACATGCTCCATCAAATAAAGCATACTTGAATCACATTTTGGTTGCCCTTAAAAGATTAAGCTGATTTGAAAATTACTTATTTAGACAAAAACTGATCCAGTGCTCTAAATTTACATTGTATATTGCTATATATTATATTATATTGTATAATGGTTTTTATTTAATTTTTACCATTGTAATAAAGCGCCTAGTGACTGGTTCTGATGTTAGGCACTATATAAATCCTGTTTACTATTATAAGTATTATTATTTAATCAATGTAAAGTACGGTAGTGCCAAATATTTTACGAAGTTGCAATTCTCACAAACAAATAAAACCGCCGACATTGAAAATGGGGAATATGGGCAACTGGTCCATGGGGCAACTGGTCCAAAATGAAGGTTTTTGTAATGGTATGGGCATTGCTTTCTTTTAAACAGTGCGACTTATGTTGCAACTTGACATATATCCTTACCTTCTACATGTCAAAACATTGGCAACTGTAGGGTATTTTCACATGTGTGATATTCACCAGATCTTTGAAGCCATCTCCTTGAGTGACTGATTGAAAATTTGCAAATACATATGTAGTATGGGCAATGGGCGATTTATGAAAATGAGTTTAGATCATGTTAATGTACTTTATTTGATTGATAGATATGCACAGTAAATATATACATGCAGTACAAGTGCATTGCAGTTGATCGATGTTGTTTTTTGTGTGTGATCAGTGACTTTTGCGAAACATGATTAAAACCATACGTTGTGGTTGTAATGACCGGAAAATGGCCAAGTTGGGATATTGGTGTTTTGGATTGTCGGTCATTATGATCATTTATTTGGTAGAATTATTAGTTCAGGAATTTGCAAATAACAAAGTATATCATTCTTACTTTAAGAAAAGACTGTCGTCTAAACGCGAACACTGTTATAATTGTGAATACAAAGATGCTCGCCGGCTACAGAAAACTGTAATGGCTAAAAACAAAAATGCAGTTTTGCCTTTTTTCTGAAAGGTTTTGGAGCCCAATACCACCATTTCTGCTATTGAATGATTACAATATGACATGAAATTACTTAAGAATGATTTAAAACCTCTGTATTATGAATTATATTTTTATCATAATTTGAGTGGTGTCTTTAAAGATATTTGCAATGACAAAATACCATGATTTATGTATTTTATTCAAGTACTAAATGATGATTATATGAAGTAATTAAAATCATTAAAGATAGGGGTATGTATTGACAAATGTATGGGGTATCTGAATATCACAAACCTGTCACCATTTAACTAGGTTGATACCGTTTTATCTAAAAAGTGTGCAGTTACTACTATTTACATGTTAAACACACAAACTGTATCAAACATGGGTTTTATGAGACATCTTTAGTCTCAAAGCTCTTCAGTTTTTCAAAACCTAATGCGGAATGCATTTTTTTCAAGTTTTTTTTAAAATGTATTTTTTGTAAATACAAAATATTGAAATCCTTGTAAAAGTGACCTTTTCTATTTAAAATGATGTGATCAATGAAAAATCTGTGCAATTTTGTGACTTTTTTTTTTAAAGATTTTTTTCAACTTTTCCTTCTAACGCGCGGCAATTAACTTACGGGCGCGGGAGCTTTGAGACTAATGATTTGTTTTTAATATAGCCTTACACATTAAACAATATGTAAATGTGTTTGTTAAGAAAATACTGCCTGGTTTCCATGTTGTCATTCACTGATTTCTGTGTAATCTAACCATTGGAACAAATTACATTTTTAGTTAGTGGTGATTGACATTTTATGTAAATATTTTTTCAACATTGATTATATGTTTATGTAAACAATTACTTGGGTGATGTTATTTTTCATAGCAATTTGATAAATATTTACACACGCTTGAATCTTATATATCCTGAAACATGCTTCACTGGACCAGTTGCCCCAACCTCCCCTATTAAACCCTAATACATTTAACCATAATAACCATTTTAGTCGCACCGTTTTGGGCAGGAACAGGTTGTAGCTAGGTTCTTTTGTGTGTATTGTAACTATATTACATGCTATTCATGATACCAATAAAACAGAAGATTTCAAATAAATTGTTACCAATGAATTTGTGTATTTTATTTACAGTGTATAATGTGTGCTTTCAAAGGTTGGGCAAACGTTGAAGTAACGTACATTGGGAAAACTTAGTTTACAAGACCATATCCGGCAAAACATTGGCCCAACAGACAAATGGTTACGGTTAGTAATTGGTATATTTGGGTTAGCCCAACTCTAACATTGCATTAGTATTTCAACCTTTAACCATTTTTAAACATGGAACCATCGTACAACTTGCAACGTTTCACGCTCAATTCTCAAAGCACTAGCGTTCATAATACTGAATCGATTAGTAATTGCACCCAAAAGAATTGCCATTCTTTAAAATGCTAATCGCTTCATTATTTTAATTTTGAAAGAAGTATGGGAATCAGCAACGCATGAGAAATGTAATGCTTGAATAACTCCAAACTAAAAATAACTTCATCACAACTTTGCCAAAAGAGTTAATCCAGTGTTGCGAGGCCAAGCTTTAGGGCTCCCATGCAGGAATACAGGGTTCGATTCCTCAACCGACCTACATGTATATCTTTATATTGATGTTTGTTTTTGTTACATTCTGGCAGCGTTTATACTTCACCTCGCCGGATGTGAACAAAAAGGCACTATCAATGATATATTTTGTAGTATTATGGACCAACGTTGGCGAAATACATCTATATTGTACTAACGTTGTGGCATTAACGTTGGCCCAACATAGTGCCAACGTAGTGCCATCGTAGTGCCAACGTAGTGCCAACGCTGTTGTTAAAATGTTGGGCCAATGTTGGGCCAACGTAGTGCCAACGCTTTTGTTGAAACATTGGGCCAACGTTGGGCCAATGTAGTGCCAACGCTGTTGTTCATACGTTGGGCCAACGTTGTGCCAACGCTGTTGTTGAAATGCTGGGCCAATGTTGGGCCAATGTAGTGCCAACGCTGTTGTTGAAACGTTGGGCCAACGTTGGGCCAACATTGTGCCAACGTCAAACAACTGATGTTGAGCCAACGTTGTTTAGCCGGACAAAATTACGTTGGCCCAATGTCATATTTCGACGTTGCCCCAACGTAAGTGATTACGTTGTCCCAACCTTGGCCCAACGTTGTATTGCTATCTGGGACACCACGTCCACTGCCAGAAAAATATTCCAAATTCACCTCCTGATTCGGCGCTGACCTCTGAACCTGCTGGTTAACTTGATTGGGCACACTGGGCGGAGGATTGGTAACAGACTCTGCCACTTGTCTTTGGTCATCGCCAGCGATTTCAAGTTGCAAGGCGTCCTCCGCGTCTACTCCGACGTCCAATACGTCAGCATTAACAACCTCGCGTACTGGGACAGCGACGCTTTGTTGTCTTCCTCCTCGCCCAATATTTGCGCCTCTTCCCCGGCCACGGTTACGGACGCGACTCCGGCCACGGGCCTGTTGTACAGGGGCGATATGCGGAGGCGGAGGTTGATTTATGATGTTATGATTTTGGTTTGTTGATACTGACGACGGGCCTGGTAACAAATCGTTCATAGCCCTCGCCTGGGCGCGAGTTTGGCGTTCGTGACCTTGATCGGTAGCCTTTCTTTTAGTTGGCAATCTCTTAGGGGCCATCGTGTTTATATAGGCAGAAAGTAGAACAGGCCAATAGAAAAACGATCAGATAATTAAAATAAATCTACTCACACAGATCGGAAAATAACAGTATATATAGTGCGGTAATTCAATAGAAGATGAAGAAGATTTGAAGAGTTGAAAAACCTGAAGATCCTACACGTAACAGCTGAAAGCCGGTGCTAAAATTGTACAGGTAAAACACTGCAACAATTGACGCGAATCGCGAAATCCGATGAGTAGAGAGAGAATTTTTGGAGATGTTTCCCGGTATGAAACAGAAACGATATGACTAGAAAATGGAGAACAAGGGGAAGGTCAAAAATGCCTCGATCCGCGCGACTAAACAACAAAGCAAATTTCGCGGTATGACAAATCCCATCACGGGATTGGTCAACCTGAGGCAGTAAAATCGAGGGCGTCTAGAAAGCCAGGAAAACAAACTGGCAATCCTAATCCTAGTGCATGAGCAACACAGAATTATTTGGACAAGCCAAATAATTCTTTTAATATCGGGAAGTGAATGAGCACAAACGATTAAATTTCATGTTTATTAGAGTTTACAAATATGTTTTTTGGGGTATGCACCCTATCCTGATTTAAACTACATTTTTGAATTCCCCTATTTGCGTGCTTTCCCAAAAATGTATAATTTTGCTATCATTGGTTGAATACTTTTTTTGTTATTATTAATGAATTATGAATTAGGGCAAGTTCACTGTATAGCGAATAGGGAGAAAGCCAAAGACAATGCAATCGATTCATGATTACAATCGATTCATGATTACAATCGTTACATTATAGTTGGCACGTTTGTTGTAACAGAAACTTATAAAATGTAAAACAATTTATAAAATGAGAGCAAAATCATGTTTGTACCATACAGAGATGAGGAGTTATTGTAGATTGAACGTAGAATTGGGAACGTTTTCTAAATTCCCCATAGAGATTGTACACAGCGCCACCGCCACCACCCTAATACTTAGGGTCCCGACCATATGTGTGGTGGTATGGGAAAACCCGTCGGAAGTCGCTAGTGTTAATATTGAGATATCTGGGTCATACTAAAATATTCCTAACAAAAGAGTTCCACGTCAATTTTCCAACTTTGGTCCCAAGATAGAGATTATACCTTGAACTTTAGTCTCCAGGAGTTTTTTATGAAAAATTCCAGATGTTAAGTTTATTTTAGTACTTTTCTGAACCTTGTTTATCAAATGTTATGTGTAAAATGCTATGTTTACGTAAAATGACATTGTTACCATGGTAACCACTTGTGAATTCCGACAATGCATTGTAAAGATTTTGAAAGTGAAGAACTTACAATTGTTGATAATATCGAAGAAAACTAGGTTCATATCAAAAGTCCTTTTCATATGACAAGCTATTCTGTGTGATATAACAATGTAGTTTTATTATTATTAGAGCATTTAAAAGATTATGTGTACACCTTTGAATTGCCAGTTTCAATTTTTAGTATTGCGTGTAAACTTGCCAGTTTTAAAATGCTATAACTGTAGTTCTAGATGGAATTTCTGAAACATTTAAACAGTCCTATACTCAGTAGAGTATGAAGCTCTCTGCCAAATAAAAAACCCAAGTTGTTAGAAAATGACCATGTGAAGGGTTTTCCCATGCCACCACACATATATCCAAGTTTTTGACAAATAAAGTGCATCGTCTAATTTTGTTTGAAACACTGTGTAATGGATGGATGCGTTGGACCCTTAAAGGTAGACTTTGTCCCATTTGTAAGGTTTGGTAAGTTTGCTAACATACCTGTAAAGATAAAACTCTCTTGAAAATACCACTTCTACACTAATACCATGGTAATACATTATAGCTTACCCTATGGCGGACAAATATAATCTCGCAAATCAAATCGCCACGCCATTTTGCTAAAAGATGTCGCCATGACAAACAGATTTTAATCAATGGAATTAGTATGTTATCATAATAACGAACAGGGCATTGTTGATATTAGGAAGAAGGCAGAGAAAATCTGATTGGGGATGCGGGAAGGGGGGGGGGGATCAAGCTTGTTAAGGTGCAACCACCAGATAATTTAAGCACCTACTATAAAGATTGAAAATTTTTTACACAAATACACCCCTTTTTTCATCAATTATTCTAGAAATATTGTTTTTAAAAAAACTCCAATTCCTGTTCTAAGGCCCGACCAACCCATTTGAAGTTTTTAATATAAATTTTGGTTTCTAATTTGATTTTTTGTGGAAAAAAACACACACAAAAACACAAATGCCCGCCCGACGGCGATCTTTATTACCGTAAACAACATTTGATATCTGACGGAGTAAAGTGCATAGCACATGTACATTGTACAGCAATACATTTATACAGTGAGTGAGTACGGTTAATAAATTCGCCGCCCGACCCTACCTGTACAGCCAGGTGGTGGTTTTTGTCGCCTAATTTAGTAATGACCACATTTGGTGTTAAGAGGGTCATTGAAATACCAAATGGTTTAGTTTGGGATACATTCCCCATACCTCATCTATGCTGAGTACCAACATGATCTGAAAACAAGCACTTTATTGAGAAGGGCTTGTATTGTCATTCTTCCTGTTATAAGGAATTTGAGGATTATTTATGCTCTCTATAATATGGAGGGACCATAACAGTGGAACCTATCTTGAAGGGAGAACGGGGCGTGTTCGCCCTATTTTCATTTGAAGTGGTCTAGAGACAATAATTTTAAAGATTGTATGGACCTATTGACATTATGTGGAAGATTGATATCTTCAAACGCCATGCCTAATTATAGCTGCTTCCAGATCCTTCCCCCCCCCCCTCCTCCTCCCAATATTAAATTCCCTTGTGCATGATCTGCGGTCTCATGTCAAATGTAAGAACGTCTCATTAATCATGAAAACATGTAACAGCCCGGTACTTGAGACGGTAATTACGCATTGATGAGCGAAAGATGAGGCACCAAAAACAATAAAAATAGAGGCAAACATTGGGATTTATTCTATCCCAGAATGCATTGCACTATGATCTATTATATCATGTGACCATAACCTAAAACTCATGAAAACATACGCAACACTATGATCCATGATATCATGTGACCATAACCTAAAACTCATGAAAACATATACAACATTGATTTATTATATCCCAGAATACATTATATCATGTGACCATAACCTAAAACTCAGGAATACATCGTACAGCATCCTTTTATTTGGGACAAGAAAGAGAATCCGATAAATTAACCTGACTGAATTAAGATGTTATTGTAGAATTTCCGACCTAGATTGGAACTTTTTGATGGAATCCTGACCGACGGTACTGCACGCCTAACTGCTCGGCCACCTCTACCTCTGTATTGTACCCTGACCCATGATATCATGTGACTAGATGTTACCATATGGTGTTACAAATCAGTGAAACACCTTGGTGCCTGATGGGAAATAATTACAAATTGATGAGAGAAAGATGAGGTTTGCGAAACAGTCCATCGTATATCTATAGAATTTTGCACAAAGGGTCAAGGTAGAAAACCTTTCCAATAAAAATGATCCAGGTTCGTAAGAATTTCAGCTCAAAAATAGTCACCCATCTGACACCTCATGAAAATGTTTGGTACCTTTTCAAATATTCATACTTTATGCACAGTGCCTGTTGTTCATTGTTAATGCACCAATATTATTTTAAAACACCGCCCGTTTACACATAAATTGTCATAAAATAAAAATACATCTCAGATAATAATCGATATTAGTAATCTAATAATATCCTCACTCAAGATATTTTTATTTGGTCCTAATTTCAGAAAAAAACCATGCCGTTTTCTGTGTGTAACCTTGCGGAATGCTGCTTGTGAGCATTTTGGAGTTTGACACTGTCTGCTGGCTCTAAAACAAATGAGGGCAGTATACCACCCTATGATCTGGGGTTTTCTAAGAAGCCACAAACATTCTATGTCTACTCATGATCATGTGAAAATGAATCTGATTGAATCAGAGAGGCAGAGTTTGGTAGTTTGGGGAGGTGGTTTCTGCGTTACTCTACTGCCTATAGTCTCTTACGCAGTCAGCACATTTACGCTACACCAAACACACAGACTCCGGAAGGCTTTGCTATGTTTACAACGACTGTTCTGAAATTGCCAATACTAAGGTCAACAATAATTTCTTGAGCAATACCATGAGACCTTCCCCTAGTACATCTTCCTACTTCCGCGCCCCTCCCCCCACACCCTCCCCTACTCCCGCACCCCTCCATACTCCCACACCCTACTTCTGCACCCCGACTCCCATACCCCCTCCCACACTCCCCTCCCCTACTTCCGCACCCCCTCCCACCTACTCCCACACCCCTCCCACCTACTCCCGCACCTCTCCCCTACTCCCACACCCCTCCCACCTACTCCCACACCCCTCCCACCTACTCCCACACCCCCTCCCACCTACTCCCGAACCTCTCCCCTACTCCCACACTTCTCCCACCTACTCCCACACCCCTCCCACCTACTCCCGCACCTCTCCCCTACTCCCACACCCCTCCCACCTACTCCCACACCCCTCCCTTACTCCCACACCCCTCCCACCTACTCCCACACCTACTCCCGCACCTCTCCCCTACTCCCACACCCCTCCCACCTACTCCCGCACCTCTCCCCTACTCCCACACCCCTCCCACCTACTCCCACACCCCTCCCACCTACTCCCACACCCCCTCCCACCTACTCCCGAACCTCTCCCCTACTCCCACACTTCTCCCACCTACTCCCACACCCCTCCCACCTACTCCCGCACCTCTCCCCTACTCCCACACCCCTCCCACCTACTCCCACACCCCTCCCTTACTCCCACACCCCTCCCACCTACTCCCACACCTACTCCCGCACCTCTCCCCTACTCCCACACCCCTCCCACCTACTCCCGCACCTCTCCCCTACTCCCACACCCCTCCCACCTACTCCCACACCCCTCCCACCTACTCCCACACCCCTCCAACCTACTCCCACACCCTCCCACCTACTCCCACACCCCTCCAACCTACTCCCACACCCTCCCACCTACTCCCACACCCCTCCCCTACTCCCACACCCCTCCCACCTACTCCCACACCCCCTCCTACCTACTCCCGCACCTCTCCCCTACTCCCACACTCCTGCACCACCTACTCCCATACCTCTCCCCTACTCCCGCACCTCTCCCCTACTCCCACATCCCTCCCTACTCCCGCATCTCTCCCCTACTCCCACACCCCCTCCCACCTACTCCCGCACCTCTCCCCTACTCCCACACCCCTCCCACCTACTCCCACACCCCTCCCACCTACTCCCGCACCTCTCCCCTACTCCCACACTCCTGCACTACCTACTCCCACACCTCTCCCCTACTCCCACACCCCTCCCACCTACTCCCACACCCCTACCCTACTTCACGGCACCCTCTCCCACCTACTCCCACACCCCATTGGCTGCACCAATATCTATTTTGTCATATTGATGGCTCTCTGCTATAGTTAAGAAATAGTTGCTTTTGATACCCTCTTACACTGTAGTGGTGCTTAGCATGCTGGACTAGACGATGCATATTCTTTGGAGCATGTCAAATAGTGGCAGACACTCATACAGAAAACCAGCGGTCATGTGATGAAAGGGAGGCTAGCTGCTCATATGAAATATGCTCGCAAAAAACATGTGATTAATTAGTTGATGCTTAAGAAGAATGACGTATTGCGAGCACACACCTGCGTGATAGCGGTCAAATATAGATCATGTCTTTAATATCGCCCTGATATTGATTAAATGTGGGGATTGTCATGTATGTGACCCAGAAAGTTGGCATCAAATGGTTTGTTACATGTAACTGGAGGAATACGAACAAATATGGATCACTCGAGTTTGCTTTTTATTTTATTTTTTTCTGATGGCCAGTGTGTCCACTACCAGTGTTATATATTCAATAGAGGTTACCTATGTAACAGTGTAGCTGCCATCTTGCTGTAATTGTGTTTCAAGATTTATAGAAAGAGACACACTTATTTTATGATACAGGGTGAGTCAAAATAGTTTGACTCACCCTGTATGTAGGCCATTTTAGTAACACGGTTCATACATACAATGAATTGAACGTCATGCACCAATTCAATTGCAATGTAGAATAGACCGGGTGCAATTCCCCTTTGAAGTCTGTTGCGAATGGCTACATGGATAACCGTTGTTCAGACACATTACACAGAGGACGCATTATGTCTGGCTCATTTTCAAGCATTGATCCCCAACTTCCAATGGTATATTAAAATCTAGCTGTGTTTGCATAGACCTTAATACACCCCTTCCCCTGAAAAAAGAAGAATTGCCCTTTGCCTCTAAATCATTGTAGAAAAGGAATATTAGTTAATTAATTTGAGAGAAGTGTGTTGGTTGGTGGTCGGACAGAATACAAAACATAAATTCCCCAAACAAGCCATATTTAATTTAGGCCACTGCTGTCACTTTACTTCAGAATCGCAGCCGATATTGAGCTGCATTACTGGTCCAGTTCCTTGTCCACTTGTCTGATCACTTTGAATTCAATTCTTTGTATATATATAGTGCTCGGCAAAATTTCACAGACAGAAGAAGCATTGAACTCCTCTTTCTATCATGCACACCAATCTTCCTATAGAGGTAGCATTGGGTTTGAGAATGCTGGTTTTTAGAAATGGGATCCTGAAATATTTTTAAGAAAGATGGGGTTGTTTTGGAATTTTATCTAATTAGATTTGCCCAAAGAGCTACTTTTATGTACTTTTTAAGGTAAAAAATCATTGCTTTCAGAATGTGCACATTTGATAAGAATTGCATGTAGTTGGCCTATGGATGTACTGTAAATTACACCCGCCATATGTATATAGGATCTTACTACACTTTGCATGTGGCTTTTTGTTTTGCCATACAGGGTGGTCCCAAAAAAACTATACCCAACTTTGGAGGCCATTTTCTCCTAGATGATAAAATATTTTAGTAATTTGGTTTGCATATTATTAAAGCATATATCGTTGAGCATTATTGGTCAAAATAGGGAAGATATTACATTAATGTTTTTTGAGATATTGCTATTTTTAGCGAGTATGTGTAAAAATGGCTTTTCCACGGGAGCTGTCAATGCATCAACATGTTTGAATATGATATGACACAATAATGTAATGAAGATATTGCATTAATATTAAAAAGTATTATTTATCCATTATTTATCCATTTTAGTGTAAATAAAAGCTCTCGCAAAAACATTTGTCAAAGGACTATCGCGTCATTACATTATTGTGTCATATCATATTCAAACATGTTGATGCATTGACAGCTCCCGTGGAAAAGCCATTTTTACACATACTCGCTAAAAATAGCAATATCTCAAAAAATATTAATGTAATGTCTTCCCTATTTTCACCAATAATGCTCAACGATATATGCTTTAATAATATGCAAACCAAATTACTAAAATATTTTATCATCTAGGAGAAAATGGCCTCCAAAGTTGGGTATAGTTTTTTTTGGACCACCCTGTATTATACAAAACAGATTTTTCAGAAACCTTTCCCAACTTTCAAAGTGTATCTCAAGGATTACAGAACCAATCCTAGGCATGTTTGTACTTATTTAAATGCAAACGCATGGTGATTCCAAATAAGGTAATAAAATTGAATAATTATGATATTTTGGAAACATTTTGTGAAATTTTAGAATGTCGTCTGCAGCTGCCTGCCGCGTGGAAAGTGTTTAAAGGTTTCTTGAAAACAATCCATTATGAGATATAAAAAAAAAATCTGTTCTACATGCTCAGATAACCACTAATCTGTTAATTAAATTGTCTCTTTTTTTCTTCAAAAACTTGCACCTTATTTTCACATTGTCTGATTTATTTTGAAAATTAATTCACATTTGCAAAACTAAAAAGTTCAGCACTCCCTTTTGTGTTGAAAAAAGAAGTATAAGAAGAGGAAAATGAAACAGGTGGTTTTTTTCAACACCTTAGAGCAATTATAGTTGGTTTGTTAGCAGTTTTGATACATCATTTACAAATTAATTGTTCTCATTCTAGGAAAGAATGAATTTGATTATGTCTAGATTACTTTTGTGATTGAGTCATTGTATGCTTATGGGGAACCCTAATATGGATAATTGGGCCAAATAAGATATATACTTTGTTTGTCGGAGTCATTGTATGCTTATGGCCGGGGAACCCTTGCATTGGGAGGATATAGCCCCGGGGTGCTCAGTGGTCATTACAATGGGGGGGGGGGGGGGGGGGGGGTGGTATCATGCGCGTCCAAGGACTTTCAAAAAGTACTCTAAATACGTAATCGTGTTAATGTGAAAAAGCACCCCCTAAACAAGTATGGCACAGTATTTTACATACCTAAACAAGTAATATCAGTATTTCCAATACCCTAAACAAGTTCGCAAAATATTTTGATGCCCTAAACAAATACTCAAAATATTTTGATACCCTAAATAAGTACTCAAAATATGTTGATACCCTAAGCAAGTCATTTGTATAGTTTAAACCTCTCAATGCGTATGACACATTTCTAACCCTTTTTTCCTTCCCTAATAAGCTAAAAGACAGTAAAAGTATTATGAAACAAATGCCGAGCTGATCTATCAGATCACTTGCGAAGAATACAATTTGAGAAATATATCTTGCCCATGTATCATGGCTATTTATAATCCTCATGGAGCAAATAAGGACCCTAAATACGAAAGCCAATGATGTAAAAAGTATACCCTTTTTCTTAATTTGGCTTGTTTTGATACCCTATTCACGTTACTTACGTAACGTGCCCCACCTTGAAAAACTACCCAATTACGTGATTTTTTGGACACGCATGATACCCCTCTTGTAATGATCACTGAGCACCCCGGGGATATAGTGAAATGGATAATTGTGTCAAATAAGATATATATGCGTTGTTTGTCAGAGTCATAGTGTGTATGGGGAACCCATATATCAGGAGGATATACTGCATAGCAACAACATTTCGCTAACATTTTTATTTTACTAAATTAAAATGCCGCTAATTAAGATATTATACGTAAATTAACATAGCAAGATGATTCAAATTAATTAAATTAAAATGCCACTAAAAGGTGGTGTTTTGGAAATTCGCTAAATCTTCATACCATGACATTTTTGAAAGTGTTTTACAGTATTTGAATGGATAATTGGGTCAATTAAGGTATACTGCATTGTTTGTCATTGTATGTATAGGGATTACACACATCAGGAGGATAAATTGAATGGATAAATCCACAGCAGCCTAAGCATTCATCCCATAATAATACAAAATATATATTTTTTGATCACATCCCGGGTTCACATCCGGCGAGGTGAACTATGAACGCTGCCAGAAAGAGCATGCTACATGGCAGCCAGTGGCATAAATGAGATTGGATCAAGACTTTTCTTTTCTCATGTCTGAAGGCTGACATCAAAATTGTTAGTTTTATTTGTTGGGAGTGGCTGTTTTTAATAATAATTCAACCAGCATGCTTATATAGGCTTTTTAAGCCTGGCCCGAGCAATTTGCTTGAGTCTGGTCCCTTCAGGACCCAAGCGTGTGTCTGTACGGACCGACCGTGTAAACAAACAAACAAACAAACATAAACAAACAGCAATAATGATATTATACATGTAGGTTGGTTGAGGAATCTAACCCGGGATTCCTGCATGGGAGCCCTAGAGCTTGGCCACTATGCTACGCTGGATTAACTCTTTGGCAAAGTCGTTGATAACATTATTTTTAGTATGGAGTTATTCAAGTATCACATTTCTTACGCGTTGTTGATCCCCATACTTCTTTCAAAATTGAAATAATGATGTGATTAGCATTTTAAACAATGGGAATTGTTCATTAGGTCATAAGCTTTTTGTGGGTGCTGTTCAATCGCTAATCACTTCGGTATTCAGGCGCTAGGGCTTTGAGAATTGAACGTGAAACGTTGCATGTTGTACGGTGGTTCCATGTTTAAAAATGGTAACATGCATGCAGGTCGAAATACTTTGCGATGCGGGAAGATCACTGGGGCTGCTGTGGGATAAATCTTAATATTAGGCCAAATAATCCTATTAGGCCAAACAAGATATATATGCTTTGTTTGTCAAAATTCTTTTTCAAAAGTGAAATTCTATGGGGTGTTTTTCTGGTATAGACGGTTGTTATGTTTGAGCAGATGTCTTGGATCTTTTTCGAATTTATGCATTTAGTTGTTAAGTATGGAGTTTCATTTTAGAGTGACAAATTTGATTGGATATTCTGCAGGCTGTCATGTTACTTGGCCATATTCTTCTAGACTGAAACCTCTGAAATACATGTGATACCCATTACCCTTTTTGAAACCAATGTGGGCATAATTCTGTTTACCCTACACACCAACATCGGTAGTATGCATCGTTCTTAAAAATCACGCACTATGAACACCTCTGTGGAGGGTATAACAGAATTACTCCCAAATGTGATACCATGTGAAACTGATATGAAATATATTGTGAAACCCAAGTTACACCCACCCATGTGTAACTCATGTGAAACCCATGTAAAACCATAGTAGCACCCACGTGACATCATGTGTAACCTATGAGACACCCATGTGAAACCCAAGTGACACCATGTAATACTCTTGTAGACCCATGTGAAATTAATTAGAAATACATGTGATACCCATGGCACTGCCCATGTTTAACACTTGTGACACCCATATGAACCCCATGTGATGTGAAACTTGATTTTGGAATATTTGAAACATGTTCTTAATCTGCCATCATTCATATTGAGGGAATTGATGAGACCCTGTGCACACGTAACATATCGTCACAGAAACAGCATATGATATACAATACGGAATTAATAATTGTTGAATGGTAAGCATTTCATTGGGGCAGTCGTTCCAAAATGTCACAAAATGGTTCAAAAATATCAAAATGGTTGGATTTCATCACCATACTTCGTATCACCATGAGAAAGGCAGTAGAATAAGTCCAAACATACATAGTATTGGTTCAGTAATTCTTGAGATAAGATTTTGAAAGTTAGGAATGGTTTCTGACAAATCTGTTTTGTATAATGGTAAAACTAATAGCAGCGCGGAAAGTGTTAAGGAAGGAGTACCTGAATAGCATTGAGCATTTTAACCGTCCTTTTCACATGTTTAATCTTCATTGTGAGAGTGTTTGATCACCATATTGCTGTTCATTCCAAAGCTATAGCGCTGTGCGTTTTGTTGGATTTCACCCGTTGTATAAACATCAGAATTGCGCAGAAAGTGGTAAGACCAAACATTCAATATGTCCTCAGCAAATGTAATAAAATACCTGGGTTTAAACATCTGCAGTCTGGAGAATGAGAAATTCAAGATAAAGCTCACAAGACAAAACTATATCGTGTGATCATTTTAATGCAACCTGTTTGAAAATGGATGATTTCTTTCTCTTTTACTCCTCAATATAATTGTGCTGTTGTATTATAGAAAATTGGGAAACTGCTCATTAAAGTCATATTATACCATTTTTTTAAGTGGCGCCCTCTATCTTTAATTTTTACTTTGAAAGCAGATTTTATTGCAGTTTTCCTTTTTTAGGTCGTCCGTAGGAAGAGACCTTATGGCAGCATCCTTCGTGTGTGTTGTCTGTGTGTGTGTAGTCGGGGTGTGTGTAGTCTGTGTGTGTCAACAATTTGGTATACACTTTTTGTTTTGTCCATTTCTTTTCCATACAATGACCAATTGCAATCAAACTTCGGTCATAGATGCAACATGGAAACCTTCATATGTTAATGAGGTCAAAGGTCACATACCAAGGTCAAAGGTCATCTGAGGTCAAGATGTAAAATTTAGTATACACTTTTTGTATTGTCCATTTCTTTTCCATACAATGACCAATTGCAACCAAACTTCGGTCATAGATGCAACATGGAAACCTTCATATGTTATTGAGGTCAAATGTCACATACCAAGGTCAAAGGTTATCTGAGGTCAAGATGTAAAATTTAGTATACACTTTTTGTATTGTCCATTTCTTTTCCATACAATGACCAATTGCAACCAAACTTCGGTCATAGATGCAACATGGAAACCTTCATATGTTAATGAGGTCAAAGGTCACATACCAAGGTCAAAAGTTCATCTGAGGTCAAGATGTAAAATTTAGTGCACACTTTTTGTATTGTCCATTTCTTTTCCATACAATGACCAATTGCAACCAAACTTCAGGCATAGATGCAACATGGAAACCTTCATATGTTAATGAGGTCAAAGATCACATACCAAGGTCAAAGGTCATCTGAGGTCAAGATAGATGTAAAATTTAGTATACACTTTTTGTATTGTCCATTTCTTTTCCATACAATGACCAATTGCAACCAAACTTCGGTCATAGATGCAACATGGAAACCTTCATATGTTAATGAGGTCAAAGGTCACATACCAAGGTCAAAGGTCATCTGAGGTCAAGATGTAAAATTTAGTATACACTTTTTGTATTGTCCATTTCTTTTCCATACAATGACCAATTGCAACCAAACTTCGGTCATAGATGCAACATGGAAACCTTCATATGCTAATGAGGTCAAAGGTCACATACCAAGGTCAAAAGGTCATCTGAGGTCAAGATGTAAAATTTAGTGCACACTTTTTGTATTGTCCATTTCTTTTCCATACAATGACCAATTGCAACCAAACTTCAGGCATGATGCAACATGGAAACCTTCATATGTTAATGAGGTCAAAGATCACATACCAAGGTCAAAGGTCATCTGAGGTCAAGATGTAAAATTTAGTATACACTTTTTGTATTGTCCATTTCTTTTCCATACAATGACCAATTGCAACCAACCCTTGGTCATACATGTATATGCAACATGAACACCTTTATATGTTAATGAGGTCAAAGGTCACACTTTTTGTCTTGTCCATTTCTTTTCCATACAATGACCAATTGCAACCAAACTTGGGTCATAGATGCAATATGGAAACCTTCATATGTTAATGAGGTCAAAGGTCACATACCAAGGTCAAAGGTCATCTGAGGTCAAGATGTAAAATTAGCTGCATATGTAAAATTGATTACATTTAAACAGATGAAGTACAATTGCAACCAAACTACCCATATAAACGGACGACCTATTTGGGACCGCTGTCCCTATTTTTTATCATAAATCGTGAAGATCAGTGGCATACCCAGGGGGGTCCAGGGGGCCCACCCCGTCGGTAAAAACGACCCTCCGTCGGTAGATTTGCGATTTTGACCATGCAATTTTTTTCGTTGGTTATGCGGACAAGTTCATCGCTACTCCCCCCCCCCCCCATGCCACCACTTATCAATATTTCAGCTGCTGGCGGGGAAAAAATTGTGCATGTTTTACGATTTTTTGGGGAGTCTGTAAAAAAAATTGTCGCTACATCATGCCTCTCGTTGGTACAACTACGGTCGTTCCCCCCTCTCCAGTTTCCAAAAGCTGGGTACACCACTGGTGAAGATCCTCCAAGTTATATAGCCATACGACTCCTAATTACTTCAAAATCAGGGTTTGAATACCTTGAAATAAGCTGTTGGAGTATGTTGGAGTCTTCTCCGACAACTTTTTGTTGTAAATAGAATTCCATAGTTTGACACCATGTTGCCACCGTTACAGTGTTTTCTGCTACAATCGTACACACAAGTGAACAGAATAGTATGGAATGCTTTATGATGACAATAGAAGCAAATACATGTATGTTGAGAAATTCCTTAAATTGGAATCAGATTTCCATTGTGATTTAGTTAATGGTTTTTCACAGAAAATACAGTCAAGATGTATTTATGTGTCCAGGAAAGTCTTTCCTGAAAGTCACAAACTTCAAATATACAGGGTGTTACAAAAAAAGTTATACAATTTTGAAAAAATGTTAAAAATAATTCCAAAGTACTTTGTGTTTCAATTTTTGATATCATGGAAATTGTCTCAGCTTCATAATCATCTGGGCCACTTTGGCTAAATTACTGGGAAGAACGGTATGAACAAACCATGAATAGAGCCCTCCTGTGAGACAATCACAGGCTGAAAAAGTAGGCAATACGGAAAGCTCCTTGCAGGGAAATTTGAGCATTTGGAGGGAAATTTTGGCATTTGGAGGGAAATGTTACTCTTTCATTAAGAAATGCATTCCATTTTGGAGGGAAATTTGGAATCGCTTGCCGGGAAAAACCCATTTTTTCAGGCCATGGAGACAATGGTTCATTTTAAGTGGTGGCAGACTTTCCAAGGAGACTCCAATATGCACAGTGGCTAGAGCTGGGTGCGACAGGAAAGATTTATGCATGATATTTTCATTGGAGACGAAGCATTCTTTCCTATGGATAGCAGAGTGAACACCAGTCTCATCCGCCATGCACCCATAAATAACCTCCTCTAGACTTATGATCACACAAAATCAGGCAGAAACAGTTTGTTCTGGCAGGAATCTTTGGCGATGAGACTTTTATTGGACATATCTTCATAGATGGGAACATGAATGCTTAACGCTACCTTGATCTGTTTGTTGTTAGCACATGGAAGATACCTGTTGAACCAGATTGGCTCCATATCCCATCTATGGTGGTTTCAGGATGAGGTAACATGTCAGGAGGAATAATGAGCAATTTCATTTATGGACTCAAAGAAATTGATAAAGATATTATTATTCATTAATTAAATGTAATGAATTAATTTATTGAAATGAAATAAAACTATTTGAAAAAGAATTGTATAGTTCTCTTAATGATTCTTGCATGATACCGTAACCATTTGATTTCAACAAACAATATTTATGCTGAAAGTGGCCCAACCCGATTTCTAGACGACTTAATAGATTGGTCATAATTTTTAAACAAAAGCAGTTAAAAAGACCAAATAAAAATTCTTCTGGTAGTCAACACATCACTTATCACAGAGTGTAAACGATTTGACATTGCATGATTTTAATATTGGGTTAACCCTTTGAACACTAGCGGCCGGTATACAGGCTAATATGAGTATCACATATACACTGGCGGCACCGGCCACCAACATGTGCGCATTGTTTACAAACTTTGGGGGATTAATATAATATAGGCTATGCAAAGTCATATTGCTATCTACTGAAGATAACAATGGGACTTTACAGTGAATATAGACTATGCAAAGTCATATTACTATCTACTGAAGATAACAATGGAACTTGATAGTGAATATAGGCTATGCAAAGTCATATTACTATCTACTGAAGATAACAATGGGACTTGATAGTGAATATAGGCTATGCAAAGTCATATTGCTATCTACTGAAGATAACATTGGGACTTTACAGTGAATATAGACTATGCAAAGTCATATTACTATCTACTAAAGATAACAATGGAACTTGATAGTGAATATAGGCTATGCAAAGTCATATTGCTATCTACTGAAGATAATAATGGGACTTGATAGTGAATATAGGCTATGCAAAGTCCCATTGCTATCTACTGAAGATAACATTGGGACTTTACAGTGAATATAGACTATGCAAAGTCATATTACTATCTATGCAAAGTCCCATTGCTATCTACTGAAGATAACATTGGGACTTTACAGTGAATATAGACTATGCAAAGTCATATTACTATCTACTAAAGATAACAATGGAACTTTACAGTGAATATAGACTATGCAAAGTCATATTACTATCTACTGAAGATAACAATGGGACTTGATAGTGAATATAGGCTATGCAAAGTCATATTGCTATCTACTGAAGATAACATTGGGACTTTACAGTGAATATAGACTATGCAAAGTCATATTACTATCTACTAAAGATAACAATGGAACTTGATAGTGAATATAGGCTATGCAAAGTCATATTGCTATCTACTGAAGATAATAATGGGACTTGATAGTGAATATAGGCTATGCAAAGTCCCATTGCTATCTACTGAAGATAACATTGGGACTTTACAGTGAATATAGACTATGCAAAGTCATATTACTATCTATGCAAAGTCCCATTGCTATCTACTGAAGATAACATTGGGACTTTACAGTGAATATAGACTATGCAAAGTCATATTACTATCTACTAAAGATAACAATGGAACTTTACAGTGAATATAGACTATGCAAAGTCATATTACTATCTACTGAAGATAACAATGGGACTTGATAGTGAATATAGGCTATGCAAAGTCATATTGCTATCTACTGAAGATAACATTGGGACTTTACAGTGAATATAGACTATGCAAAGTCATATTACTATCTACTAAAGATAACAATGGAACTTTACAGTGAATATAGGCTATGCAAAGTCATATTACTATCTACTAAAGATAACAATGGAACTTTACAGTGAATATAGGCTATGCAAAGTCATATTGCTATCTACTAAAGATAACAATGGAACTTTACAGTGAATATAGGCTATGCAAAGTCATATTACTATCTACTGAAGATAGCAATGGGACATTACAGTGAATATAGCCTATACAAAGTCATATTGCTATCTACTGAAGATATTAATGGGATCTTACAGTGAATATAGGCTATACAAAGTCATATTGCTATCTACTGAAGATAACAATGGGACATTACAGTGAATATAGCCTATACAAAGTCATATTGCTATCTACTGAATATAGCAATGGGACTTTACAGTGAATATAGCCTATACAAAGTCATATTGCTATCTACTGAAGATATTAATGGGATTTTACAGTGAATATAGCCTATACAAAGTCATATTGCTATTGCTATCTACTGAAGATAGCAATGGGATCTTACAGTGAATATAGCCTATACAAAGTCATATTGCTATCTACTGAAGATAGCAATGGGATCTTACAGTGAATATAGCCTATACAAAGTCATATTGCTATCTACTGAAGATATAAATGGGATTTTACAGTGAATATAGGGTATACAAAGTCATATTGCTATCTACTGAAGATATTAATGGGATTTTACAGTGAATATAGCCTATACAAAGTCATATTGCTATCTACTGAAGATAACAATGGGACATTACAGTGAATATAGCCTATACAAAGTCATATTGCTATCTACTGAAGATAGCAATGGGATCTTACAGTGAATATAGCCTATACAAAGTCATATTGCTATCTACTGAAGATATTAATGGGATTTTACAGTGAATATAGGGTATACAAAGTCATATTGCTATCTACTGAAGATAGCAATGGGACATTACAGTGAATATAGCCTATACAAAGTCATATTGCTATCTACTGAAGATATTAATGGGATTTTACAGTGAATATAGGGTATACAAAGTCATATTGCTATCTACTGAAGATATTAATGGGACTTTACAGTGAATATAGCCTATACAAAGTCATATTGCTATCTACTGAAGATAGCAATGGGATCTTACAGTGAATATAGGCTATACAAAGTCATATTGCTATCTACTGAAGATAACAATGGGACATTACAGTGAATATAGCCTATACAAAGTCATATTGCTATCTACTGAATATAGCAATGGGACTTTACAGTGAATATAGCCTATACAAAGTCATATTGCTATCTACTGAAGATATTAATGGGATTTTACAGTGAATATAGCCTATACAAAGTCATATTGCTATCTACTGAAGATATTAATGGGATTTTACAGTGAATATAGCCTATACAAAGTCATATTGCTATCTACTGAAGATAGCAATGGGTCATTACAGTGAATATAGCCTATACAAAGTCATATTGCTATCTACTGAAGATAACAATGGGACATTACAGTGAATATAGCCTATACAAAGTCATATTGCTATCTACTGAAGATATAAATGGGATTTTACAGTGAATATAGGGTATACAAAGTCATATTGCTATCTACTGAAGATATTAATGGGATTTTACAGTGAATATAGCCTATACAAAGTCATATTGCTATCTACTGAAGATAACAATGGGACATTACAGTGAATATAGCCTCTACAAAGTCATATTGCTATCTACTGAAGATATAAATGGGATCTTACAGTGAATATAGCCTATACAAAGTCATATTGCTATCTACTGAAGATATTAATGGGATTTTACAGTGAATATAGGGTATACAAAGTCATATTGCTATCTACTGAAGATAGCAATGGGACATTACAGTGAATATAGCCTATACAAAGTCATATTGCTATCTACTGAAGATATTAATGGGATTTTACAGTGAATATAGGGTATACAAAGTCATATTGCTATCTACTGAAGATATTAATGGGACTTTACAGTGAATATAGCCTATACAAAGTCATATTGCTATCTACTGAAGATAACAATGGGACATTACAGTGAATATAGCTTATACAAAGTCATATTGCTATCTACTGAAGATAGCAATGGGATCTTACAGTGAATATAGCCTATACAAAGTCATATTGCTATCTTCTGAAGATATTAATGGGATTTTACAGTGAATATAGGGTATACAAAGTCATATTGCTATCTACTGAAGATAGCAATGGGACATTACAGTGAATATAGCCTATACAAAGTCATATTGCTATCTACTGAAGATATTAATGGGATTTTACAGTGAATATAGCCTATAAAAAGTCATATTGCTATCTACTGAAGATATTAATGGGATTTTACAGTGAATATAGGGTATACAAAGTCATATTGCTATCTACTGAAGATATTAATGGGACTTTACAGTGAATATAGCCTATACAAAGTCATATTGCTATCTACTGAAGATAACAATGGAACTTTACAGTGAATATAGACTATGCAAAGTCATATTGCTATCTACTGAAGATATTAATGGAACTTTACAGTGAATATAGCCTATACAAAGTCATATTGTTATCTACTGAATATAGCAATGGGACTTTACTTTTTTTGTATGTTTCGATAAGGATACAGAATCAATACATTATTTAGTTATAAATAATTGTCTTGTCTTTGTGATTTAAACCGTTCTGATGTCAACCTAGACATATTACATGTAATTTATGTTGAAGACAAATTGCTCAAGACTAACAAACCACCCATGACTAACAAACCACCCATGACTAGAAGAAAACAGGTGACATTGTAACCTCAGAATCCCACAGTAAGTGAGAGTATTAAATAAATTGACGGGGACTTAGTCAATTTGTTCATGTTGATAGTGTTTACAGTACAGGTTGACACAAGCTAAGTGGTCACATTAGTTAGAGGGAAGATAATTGATTGGGATGAGATGGTTGGTGTTTCCTTGTATAAGTTTAGCTGTGTTCAAATTAAGAAAAAAATATCTGGTTTTCCAGCGGATAACGATGTTATGATATCAGGTTATTCGACAATGTTTGAATTGTCAGCCAACGTAACTACAGTACAAATATTCAAAAAGTATGGTCATCCGACGGATAACCTGTATTAACATTTAGGTTATCCGCCAGCATTTTTGGGCTTCAGGAAACCCGAATTACCACTTTATTTGAACACTGCCAAATTGGCGGTATAGTTGGGATGCGATTAGTGTGCATATACACCCAACAAAATATGTAAGTTTCCCCTAGCATATACTAGAATATTTCCACAAATATTTGATGGATTTAAATAATTTTAAGCTAGAAAGATGCACCCAATTGTTAGGCATATTTTGATACCAAATTTTGTTGGCCTTGAGACAATGCAACGATAAGAACTTGTGCTATTTACCGATTTGTATACAGAAAAAAAGTGGCACTAAATCTCACTGGCTATGGCTGGTTTTGTCCATAAATTAACGGACATTTTCGTGCACAGACATGGGAATCTACCAAACAATTATGTGTGGCATAATTTCAAGAAAATCAATAAGCAGATCATAATTATGTGTGGCAAGTTCGTCTGATTATGAGTGATGTAGATATATTAAATTATAAAGTTGTAAAGACATTTCTTCTCTTTATTTTGCGATATTACACATGAAGATTGAATGAATATTAACACAGCTATGTGTCCAAAACTATTACAAAGTCCGTTTCTCATTTTAACATTTTGTTTTTCTACACGCAGCCATGGTGTAAGCAATAGGCAGATTATTTAGCGACAACTCACTGGTTGATAGTAAGATGTGGATTGGGGATGCTTCAATTGATCAATGCATCCCATACACATACCTGTCACACTATCAATTATCAGTGTAGAAGAATAAAATGTATACTGCACTTTGTTTCATTCTTTTAGGTGTAGCGTTCTTAATTATTAACCACTCTCCATGTGTATTATCTCAAATTAAATAGAAGAAATTTCTTTACGACTTTTATAGAAGCTATAGATTTGGAGTTAAGGGGGATGTGCACCTTCGTATAGCCTCCGTAAAACTGCCGTAACTTCTTCATTATTCATTTAATCTAGATAAAAGTATACATTTTTTGCAGGAAAGGGTTCAATGAATCCAACTAAGATCATGAAGTTGACAATTTTGGAGAAAATTATAAAAAACACGTTTTTTTGACCCATTTTAGGTTTAGAAAAGATAACTCAAAATATATTTTATCAAATGTTGTCATACTAGTTTTTTTACCTCCAAAATCATAAAAATTTGGCACGTTTTGGTTGATAATTCAAAAAATAATAAATATTTTCAAAAAAAAAAAAAAGATTCCTAGGGAATTATATGAGGAATATAATAAAACTAGTATGACAAAATTTAACAAAATATATTTTGAATTATCTTTTCCAAACCTAAAATGGGTCAAAAAACGTGTTTTTTAATAATTTTCTCCAAAATGGTCAATTTCATGATCATGGGTTGGATTCATTGAACCCTTTTCTGCAAAAAAGTGTATACTTTTATATAGATTAAATTAATAATAAAGAAGTTACGGCAGTTTTACGGAAGCTGTACCTGAAGGTACACATTACACGAAAAATCACCCAGCACCCCCCGGGATTCGATCGCCGGACCATCCGCACCCAAGTCTGTCCCTCTACCAACTGAGCTAACTCCCTAGGTCATATGCGGCCACAAACTCCGTGGCCACATATGCCTGCGGTAGGTGACGTCATCGCGGTAATGCAGCAGCACGTGCCTGGAGATAGTTTCTGGCAGTGAGATTTAGTGAGATTCAGTGCGGTTAGGGTTATAGAGCATTACCTGGTAAGTGACTTTGTTAATGACTGTCAATACAAAGCAGTACATTTATGCACTAAATGTTCAGGCTCAGCATTATGACAGTGACACCTAAGCATAATTTAATTGACCATTCATATTAATATTTATTCTATTTTTGTCTCTTTTCATGGTTTGGATCAACACCTATTTCTACAATGTACACTCTGCAATCCCTATCAGGTAAGCGATACTTGCAATATCCGATCAATGTATTCTTTTGCACTGTCAAGAAATGTTCATCTTGAATTCTGAAGTAAATTTTTAAACATTTAAAATTTTCAACACCACTTTAATGTCCCTTTAACATCTGATTTGAAAAGATGTGCTTGTTGTCCAGCGAACTCATGGGTTTGAGTTTATGTGTTATTTAAAACTCAAACATTTGTGTTATAAATATATCCCATCAGCTTCTATATGCCAGTTATACAGGTGTGAGCGAGACGCACATAGTATCAGCTCTACACAACATTTCAATGGGATTTCAATAGACATTATTTGTCCCCGTATTCAAGGTCTATGGTGTGTGTGATAATGTTAACAATATTAGAGTGGTTTACCATAGCAGCAGCAAATATATCAAATTTAGTTGGACTCGCAATGTAGTAGCCAATGTGTCTATCTATAATCATGTGAACTCAATTATCTTGCCCTGCTTTGGCACGCACATACAGGGTGTCCCAAAAGTTTGCAGAAGGAGCCTGTAGTGGTATAGCATCACGTGGCAAAAACCACCGCCACTCTTTCCACAAGCTTTAATTTTTTAAGTGATAGCGCCATCTGTCACTGTAGTTGCCAGAAAGTAAAAAGTTCATGTCAGCATGCTTAGTTTTACCTCCCCAGTATGTGTACTGCTTTCTGATTACTGTTGCTATAATTGAATCAGTTCCAAATTGGTGAGAAATATGCATTATTTATGTCTCCGTGTGCGCATAAGTAAATCCAAGTTTATTCATGCAATTTTGGCATACGCACGGATCTCGCATTTGAAGGTTGTACAATGCAAGCCTTATGCATGTCCATGTTCTTCTGTATTCATACGCTCTTAGTAGTGTAGAACCAATCAGAAAGCAAGAAACTAAAATACGCAGAGTGCATTGAAAGCACTTTGTTTTGATTCATTGTTCAGGAATCGCGGGTTCCTCAATTTTTACTGCGGGTGTTAGCAAAGTTGTTAACATTTATTTGTTTTTACATAGATCAAAATGATGCTTAAATTGTGAATTTTGATTTGTTTAGTGTTGTGTATGAATTAGGTCAATACATGCGTATGTTCTGTTTCTCGAAAAATTAGAAAATCAATGCACAAATGTTGATATGCTCACACCCCACTCCCCCTGCGGGGTCGTGCCATTATTCACACATCAGCGCACATGCATTGATTTGTCAAATATCTCTTGAAACAACACATACGCATTTATTGACCTATAATCAATTGGCAGCTGTAAGGAGGCATGTCACTCTGGAACAGACTGAACTATAGATGTTGTTTCAACCTGTCATTCAGATTGAACTCCCCTCTGAAATCTTTTTGCCAACCTATCATTATCACAGGTACAAATACTACATGGTAGAGGGGAAATAGAGCAAACTTTTCCCCAAAGTACTGGCGGCTAGTCAGTATAGAGGGAAAATAGTATTCAAATATTGACTGCAATGAGGGGCATGGTTCAAATTATAGGCCCAAGGTGATCTCAAAACCAGACTATGCTCCAAGGCGAAGCCGAGGGGCATAGTCCGGTTTGAGATCACTGCGGGCCAGGGGTCGCATTCTGACGCGTCTGCGCGTCCTAGACCTCTCACTTTCTAATAGTGACGCGTCAGGTTTCAAATTGGAAAGACTTGCGGGTCCCAATCAAAATTGAAGGGACCCCTTAAATTTGACGATGTGTGGAAATGGAAACCTTAAGAAATTCTGTAAATTACATATCCATCCTTTGCTCACAATATAAATTCATTAAAACTGCCCGTTAAAAAGTAAATTTTTTAAATACCCAAACTTCAGGACCCCTCAATTTCTTGGGGGACCCCTTAAATTTGTTTTTTGAAGTCCTACGGGGTCCTGAAAAATGTGATGGCATCCATCTCTTCGAAACAAATTTGTCGGCAGTTGAAAATCACAGAATGAAATAGTTCCATATTATTTGTTTAAATAGCTCCTTTAACAAGTTGAGCACTCTTGACAGGATTTTTGGTAACTACTATGTATTAAATGCTCCGTTTTTTACGTTGAGCACTCTACCGAAGAATCTTCACCATGGAGAAATTTTCATTTGATTACTCTCTGAAGAACATTCCCTATGCAAAACAAGGAACATACTTACGGCGGCTGATTGAGAAGACTGAGCAACTCATCAAGAATATGCGATGGCGAGCATTCTTTTATCTGCATCCGGAAACTCGCGTGAGTAAAAAAGAAACATTCGGATTTAAAACAAGCAAGACGCCACCGGTAGTAGACGAGATGCGTGTATTTGAAAACAGAATGACGGACTTAATCCAGAACATCGAATTTGATAATCATGGTAACAATGATTTTCAACGCCAATTAAAGGATGACATGAAACAGATTAACGATGAACCAAAGCTGATAATTAAAGCGGATAAAACTACGAACTTTTATAAAATGACGCAGGAGGACTACAACTCACTCATCGAGAAAAACGTTCAGAAATCGTACAAGAAAATCTCGGAAACACAAGTGAGTAAGATAAACAGTGAAGCAAAAAGACTCGCTGAAGAACTTGAACTAGAGGACAGAATTGATACAATTGCACAGCGTGAATCGTTTGTCACACTCAAGGACCACAAACCCAATTTTGAGAACGCTGCTACGTGCCGCCTTATCAACCCATGCAAGTCCGAATTGGGGAAGGTTAGTAAGCAGATCACAGAAAGGATTGTCAAACAATTGGCCGAAGCAAGTAATATGTGAACGTATGGAGAAACACTAACACGGTACTCGAGTGGTTCGGAAGAATTCGCAATAAGAAAGATTCTTCGTTTATATGCTTTGATATCATAGAATTCTATCCGTCAATCACTGAAAAACTTTTAAATGACGCGCTAGACTTCGCATCGCAACATACGGAGGTGAGTGATTTAGACCGGAGAATTATTATCCACGCTAAGCAGACAATTCTTTTCAACCAAGATGAAGCATGGGCCAAAAAAAGTAACAGCCTGTTCGACATAACAATGGGGTCCTATGACGGAGCCGAATGCTGCGAATTGACTGTTGTATATCTACTCTCCAAACTAAAAGAACTATGCGGAAACATTGGCCTATACAGAGATGACGGATTAGCTGTATTACAAGAACCGGTTGTAGAGCGAGTTAAAAAACAAATATGCGAAGTATTCAAAAACAACAACCTCCGCATAACAATTGAAGCAAACCAGAAAGTTGTAAACTTTCTTGATGTCACAATGGACCTTAACCGCGGAACACATAAACCTTATCTAAAACCAGGTAACAACCCGCGATATGTAAACACCAAAAGCAACCACCCGCAAAATGTCATCCGGGCAATACCCGAAGGCATCAACCGCAGACTATCGGATATTTCGTCAAATGAAATTGTGTTCAAAGCATCAACCAAAGTCTACCAAGACGCATTGGAGAGCGGTGGACATACTCATACACTTGAATTTAAGCCGAAAGAACAGCAGAAATCAAGCACCAGCAGAACTAGAAAAAGAAACATTACCTGGTATAATCCACCGTTCGATTCAAATGTTAAAACGAACGTGGGACGAAGATTCCTCAAAATTGTAGATGAGAGCTTCCCTGACGGACATGTTTTACAAAAGATATTCAACAGAAACAACCTGAAGGTATCATATAGCTGCATGCCTAATATGAAGGCTATTTCATACCCACATATCAGGGGTATGAATTTGTTACCCAACAAATTACTGCAAAACCCACAGGATTCGACCCAGACCTTCCGATCACCATGCCGTGTCCCTATAACCACTCAGCTAACCTACCAACACTCGCCCGGGCAGCGATTTCGTACCCACATATCAGCTCGGATAATGATGTCATCGAATCGAATGCTGTAGCATGAGTATGGACATTGTTGTTTTTCCGTAGTGAATCGTAGGTTCCCGGAAAGTTAGGGTTAAGGACCACTGAAAATTGTGTGTTCTAACCGTAAATAGCCAGGCTATGTTTTTGTTTGGAAACCGGGTGAGGGGGACAAAGTATGAATTTTTTACCCAACATATCGCTGCAAAACCCCCAGGATTCGACCCAGACCTTCCGATCACCATGCCGTGTCCCTATAACCACTCAGCTAATCTATCACAACGCTCGCCTGGGCAGCGATTTCGTACCCACATATCAGCTCGGATAATGATTTCATCGAATTGAATGCTATAGCATGAGCGTGGACATTATCTTTTGCCGAAGTGAATCATAGGTTCCAGGAAGGTTAGGGTTAATCCATGTTTTCGTTCACAAAAATGATACCTGACTGCCCAGCCCTGCCCCGCCCCCATGGTCTGAACAGGAGTTGTGTTAGTTGATCTCTTTACCATTGATGGTTGATAGTGTGTAAAGTGCAGTCCCTGAACTACCAATGGCACACAGGTAGTATGTATTTGACATTGTCTATCTTCCTAACCTAATAATTCATTAATTGCCTGAAGCCTGCCACTCAACACAGACACATAACTTATAAGGTCAACAAATAAGGCGCAGAAAGATGCGATCATCGTTTGTGATTTAAACATTTCAACATACATACATGACATTGGCATCTGTATAAGGACATGTTATACATTACACCAAAAGTTACGTTTCTGAGACATATTAACAATACAAATTTGAATCAAGATATTTTAGCCCCGGTATTTTAGTTTCATGTTTATAAGTGCAATTTGACCACAAACAAATTGCATTTAAGGGAAAACTCAAAGATAGTGAGTTCCACAGAAAAGTAATACTTCTAGCCCCTACCATCCCAGCCATGTAAATAAAATTAAAAACAACTTATAAATGCCTAAATATTGAAACAATTTTCAATGTTTGGCCTAAATGCATTACATTATTCACCTGTTGAATACAAATACTTGGTTATCACATTTCCGGATATATGATATGATTTCCTATTTATTTAATTCAATGTTTTGGTGATGAATGTTGCATGGTTGACCCAGAAATGCTAGTCACCTGTTTCAAAACGGATGTCATAATTTCATAATTTGTTTAAAATTTGTTTAATATTTTGTTGTTGTTAAATTGAGTATCTTACATGTTATAAAGTAAGAGGAGAGGGAAGAAGTATAATAAGGGTACAAAATTAATGATATGACCAGGCCTCAAATTAAGAAATGGAGAGGGTACTACAATTTAAAGGTATATTTTATGTGATCTTTTCCAGAGGACGCCCTCAATCCTCGACAAAAAATTGGAAGCAGATTTTCTTGCAGATTTACTTTTCTAATCATAAATATATTCCAAGTTACAGAGCGATACGATTCCTAATAACCTTAAAAATTATGGTTTTAAAGAGTGAATTAAGAGTAAAATTTGATAAATAGATTGTACAGGAGCGGTACAATCTATTTTCAAACCATGCTTTTGAAGTAATTAGGAATCGTATCGATCTGTAACTTAGAAGAACTTTATGATTTATGATCAAAAATGCAAAGAAGATCTGCTTTCATAGTAAAAATCAATGATGGAACTTGGAAAATATCACATAGTATGCCTTTAAGGCAATTTGAAAAGAGCATCAACTTTCTCCAAGGCATGTACTTATGAATAAAGTGAAAAAAAAAGAAATTGAGGGCATCAAGGCAACTAGGGGCATGAAAGCAATTGCCTTCGATGCCCTTGATTAATTTGAGCCCTGGGTATGGCTAAAAACCAAGTTTGTCTCAGGAGAAACCTGAAAAAAGGCTTTGAAATGTGGTGTATATTTTTCTAAACATGAGGCTCTGTGAAATATATATTTTAACTCTACCATATAGAAACAAATTACTTTTTGTTGAACTGTAAAACTTTTATTTGTATATGGCAATTTTGCTCTTGTAAGCAAGACAATTATGCACTTATCAAATTGCAAGCCCGGGACCCGGGACATGACGGGGACCCGGGGACCATGCAGGGACTGTCCACGACTGTACAAACAATGGTGCCCGGCTATGCGGGGGAGTGTACAGGGACTTACAAACTGTGCCCTCTGCTTGGGGGGGGGGGTGGGGGGTGTAGCGGGGGCGTATGCTAAAGGTACACAAAATGTAAACCCCGGGCGGAGCTATACATAAGCTATAGAGATGTGATGCCCTTGGCAGAATAAGCCTAATAACACATAGGGAACACATAGAAATGCATCCCGTTATGGTTGCAGAAGAAATGATGGGACCCGCGGACTGTTACAGCTGAGGCGTACACTTGTCCTGGGTTAGGGTGGCCGGGACTGCGGGGGGGGGGGGGGGGGGGGGGGGGGGGGGTGTAGCGGGGGCGTATGCTAAAGGTACACAAAATGTAAACCCCGGGCGGAGCTATACATAAGCTATAGAGATGTGATGCCCTTGGCAGAATAAGCCTAATAACACATAGGGAACACATAGAAATGCATCCCGTTATGGTTGCAGAAGAAATGATGGGACCCGCGGACTGTTACAGCTGAGGCGTACACTTGTCCTGGGTTAGGGTGGCCGGGACTGCGGGGGTGTGTAGCGGGGGCGTATGCTAAAGGTACACAAAATGTAAACCCCGGGCGGAGCTATACATAAGCTATAGAGATGTGATGCCCTTGGCAGAATAAGCCTAATAACACATAGGGAACACATAGAAATGCATCCCGTTATGGTTGCAGAAGAAATGATGGGACCCGCGGACTGTTACAGCCGAGGCGTACACTTGTCCTGGGTAAGGGTGGCCGGGACTGTACACTTTGTCCCGGCCACGGGGACGTACAAAAAATGGTGCCCCGCATGGCGGGGACCGTATACACGACTGTACCGGGGACGTCACATCAGCAATTTGTACGTCCCGGCCCTAATCCCCGAGTCCCCCAGGGCCAGGGATGCAATTGATTAGTGCATTAAGGTGATATGGCACAATGTCACAATACGCCGCTCGTGGTATTCTGATAACAAATTGTGTTTTTTTATATTTGGCCTAACATGGTCTTTGGGCAATGTCACAATTCTCCATATTATTACCTTACATGAGTTTCCTGGTATTCGGTTTCATACGAATGGTTATCTGATAACATTAACAACACACATTACGGTATGATTTACTGTTTGTATCGGGAGGGGGGGTGGGGGTTACTCGGATTTGGTTTGGTTGGGGTGTGCCGCTGGAGATTCAAAACACCAACCCATTTTTAGGGGTGATTTTGGAAAAGACGGTATTCATTTCTAGGGATTTTGCTTCATTTTTAGACCAAATTTTCGCAATTTATCGGGAATATAGACCTAATTTTTTTCAAATTTTCGCGAAAGCAGACACAAATTTCGCGAAAATAGACCCATTTGTAAAAAGTGACCCCATTATTAGGGATTTCCAGCACAAAATGATACCCCATGTTTAGGGATTTGTTGCAAAAAAGCTACCCATTAGATCAGCACACCTCACCCCGCCCCCCCCCCCCCTGGTTTTTAATTTGCCAATAAGTATTATAGATTATAATTTATATTTCCGGTCTTATCTTTAAAAATCTCCTCAACATTGCTTTATATTTATGAGTCATCTCAGTGACCTACCACTTTTTGATATATTTTGCCTAATTAAGCAATAAGTGAACTTTGACCTTCGATGCATAACATTAATTAGTGATTCTTGGGTTGATAAACATTTACCATAGTAAAGATTATGTTCAAAATATGAAACATACCACATCACCCTTTGTACCCAGACTGAGCTTGAATGCTTTAACAATTAAAACGTGGCAGTCATCTGCAGACGACAGTTCCTAAATTTCACAAAATATTTCAAAAATGTCAAAAGTATTGAATTATATTCCCATATTTGGAATCCCCTCGAGAAATGTATTGGAATAAGTACAAACATGCCTAGTATTGGTTCAGTCATTCTTGAGATAAGACTTTGAAATTTGGGAAAGGTTTCTGACAAATCTGTTTTGTATTATTGGTAAAACTAATAGTCGCGTGGAAAGTGTTATAAGTGTGTGCAAGTTTATGTAATTATGGTACAAAATCCAACAAATTTGGACACTCCTTTTCACTCCCCTGACACCCCTAAGATTGACAAAATGTCACGGTAAATTAGTAAAAAGTCAGCTCTCGATATTAAAACATTAGTAAGCTCATCAAATATGAAGTTAGAAGGGACATTGATTTGATCCTATATCCTGCTAGATTTAATAAGGCATTGGTCATCTCATAAAATGGCTCGCTATGAGGAAATGACAGGATTCTTTTAGCTAAGGCAATATAGGGCCTATTTGTATTCCATAACATTTAAAATAATCTTAAACTGAACGCAACTTTAAGGTATAGGATTGATTCAATGTGCAGCCCTATACTATTGGATGTTACTACGCTAGGCCAAACAAAAAACAATTTTGTTTCCAGCAGTGAGCGTGCATTTCACTGAGACGCTTGATTCTTGCACATTTAATTTTGTATAATAGAAATAGCAGAAACAATTATTGTTAGGGCGCCATCTTTTGTCAAAATTGTTTCCAACATGTTTCAAGATGGCGATTGGCCACATATGTACGGCAAACACAAAAATCACATTTTTGCAAGCATAAGAGCAACAAATCTGCACAGATTTGACTAAATAAAACCATTTCAAGTGAATCTCCACTGAATTTGAGCAACAAAAAAACACAACAAAATGCATTTCGCATTTGACTTTTCAGGCTTGCTTACTTCTGGAAACAAACTTGTTTTGGTTTTTTGCCTTATGTGATCTTTTTCATAGAATGCCCTCTATCAGTGATTTTTTCTTAGAAATGCAATTTGTTTGTTGAATTAGATTCATAAACTAAAATATCTTATAAGTTACAGAGCAATAAGTTTCCTATTTCCTAATTACTTCAAAATCAGATTTTGAAATAAGTTGTCCTGGTACCAGGACAACTTATTTTCTGATTGTTTGTGTGTGTGTTCGTAAATATAATTCAGATGGTTTGACACCGTGTTAACACTGTTACAGTGTTTTCGGTTACGATCACAACTGTACACAAGTGAACACACACCTACAGAATGCTTTATAACAAAAATGTAAACAAAAAATCCTTAAATTGGAAGCAGATTTCTATTATGATTTATTAATATTCTGTGATGGGTTTTTTTAACGAAAAATATAGTCATAGTAGATTTATGAGTCCCAGAAAGTCTTTCCTGATAGTAAACTTCATTATATAAGAGAGAGAAAACTATGTGCAAAATTTTGAAAAAGCTCACTTAAAGGTTTTTAAGATTTTCTTGCAGATTTACATTTCTGATCATAAATCATAATTATATTCCGAGTTACAGAGTGATACGATTCCTGATTACCTCAAAATCATGGTTTTAGAGTGAATTTAGAGTGAAAATAAACTGTCAGGTCTGCGCGACAACTTATTTTTCACTCTAAAATTCACTCTAAAACCATGATTTTGAAGTAATTAGGAATTGTATCGCTCTGTAACTCGGAATATATTTATGATTTATGATCAGAATGTAAATCTGCAAGAAAATCTACTTTCTAAAAGAAATCATGAATAGAGGGCGCTCCCTGGAAAAAGATTACATAATATGCCTTTAATATTGCTTTAATTTAAGGGAAGTGCCTCTCTGTTCATAAATACAAAATCTATATGGGATATCAATATCCTTGTTGAATTAGAAGAGATTGCCCACAGACACATCGAGGAAAAGCAAGGTACGACAAGAGGTGTGCTATTGCCTCCGAAAGCAAACGAGAGGAAGAACATTTTATTCATTTGAACAATCAAACTTTTCCAAAATAATAGAACACATTAGTGTTACACACATTTTTCAGAATCAACTCTTAAGATAACCAATTGTTGGAAATGAATTTGGAGGAGGCTAGACGCCGAACTCCTACCCCTGGGCTAGACACGGCCGCACTATGGGATCAAATTCCGATATAAGAAATTGGTGGAAATGAAATTGGAGGAGGCTAGACGACGAACTCCTACCCCTGGGCTAGACACGGCCACACTAGGGATCAAATTCCGATATAAGATTTCTGAATTTTACAACACAACTGATTGATATCAATTCTAAATAATTCAATTTATCAATATCAGATTTCTGAATTTTACAAAAAACAATGGTTGGTGATATAAGGACAAGCTTATCGACAATGCCCCTTGGACCTTGCGCTAGGCGGCGACAGGAGAATCACCTCTCAATAATTCAATTTATCAATAGAAAATTTCTGACATTTACAATAACAATTGTTTGATATCAATTCAAAATAATTCAATTTATCAATATAAGATTTCTGAATTTTACAAAAAACAATGGTTGGTGATATAAGGACAAGCTTATCGACAATGCCCCTTGGACCTTGCGCTAGGCGGCGACAGGAGAATCACCTCTCAATAAATCAATTTATCCATATGATTGGTAGGGCTAATTACATGGAATGATGTGACATGATTTATATATAAAATTATTATAGGATTTGTGAGCCCAAAACACATGGAAGCTATGCATTATTCACTAGTTTGTCAAAAGAAAAAAGAAACTATGCACTAAGCCTACATGTAAGACATGCAATAAGCAAGTACGGTAAAACAACTGAGGGGTGAGGTGGGTGGGAAAAAATTAATTTATGTCCAAGAAAGAACGTCCAATTCGGATGCCGACAACGGAGGTTATGACTCAGTAAGGAAAACTGATTGCTGCTCGCAAGGCACGCAGGGAGGGACGCACACAAAAGGAATGGCCATCTATTGTTACTGTGGAATCAGGCGAGGAAAACGCGCGAAACAGAGACACAAGTTGACAGAGGGACGGGACTCTGCGCCGTGAGCAAAAGCGATTTATACAGATTTCATCTGAATAAATCGTCATTGCCCACAGACACATCGAGGAAAAGCAAGGTACGACAAGAGGTGTGCTATTGCCTCCGAAAGCAAACGAGAGGAAGAACATTTTATTCATTTGAACAATCAAACTTTTCCAAAATAATAGAACACATTAGTGTTACACACATTTTTCAGAATCAACTCTTAAGATAACCAATTGTTGGAAATGAATTTGGAGGAGGCTAGACGCCGAACTCCTACCCCTGGGCTAGACACGGCCGCACTATGGGATCAAATTCCGATATAAGAAATTGGTGGAAATGAAATTGGAGGAGGCTAGACGACGAACTCCTACCCCTGGGCTAGACACGGCCACACTAGGGATCAAATTCCGATATAAGATTTCTGAATTTTACAACACAACTGATTGATATCAATTCTAAATAATTCAATTTATCAATATCAGATTTCTGAATTTTACAAAAAACAATGGTTGGTGATATAAGGACAAGCTTATCGACAATGCCCCTTGGACCTTGCGCTAGGCGGCGACAGGAGAATCACCTCTCAATAATTCAATTTATCAATAGAAAATTTCTGACATTTACAATAACAATTGTTTGATATCAATTCAAAATAATTCAATTTATCAATATAAGATTTCTGAATTTTACAAAAAACAATGGTTGGTGATATAAGGACAAGCTTATCGACAATGCCCCTTGGACCTTGCGCTAGGCGGCGACAGGAGAATCACCTCTCAATAAATCAATTTATCCATATGATTGGTAGGGCTAATTACATGGAATGATGTGACATGATTTATATATAAAATTATTATAGGATTTGTGAGCCCAAAACACATGGAAGCTATGCATTATTCACTAGTTTGTCAAAAGAAAAAAGAAACTATGCCAAACAAGTTTGACACGAAAGGGCCGAAAGGGGGAAACTTGCCAAACCCCCCCCCCCCTTTTTTTTTTGTTGTTTTTTTTGTTTTTTGTGTGTGGTTGTTGTCACATACAATCAAGGAGAATAACAATTTAGCTAGACGACCATTAGCTATATATATGGTTGCATTGAAATAGATGTCCGGTAGGCCCTACTATAAATATTGTTGCGTTGGGTAAATCGCGGTTCCCAAGTTAATCGTCGGAACTATTCAATGATGATAAGTTTTGTTAATATGTGAAGCATATTATCGACGTATGTTAAATATGTAATCGTTACTTTTTCACAATCTACTCACACGCACGACGACGAAAGTTCTGGTATCCAAATACCGACTAGTGCCAATTCGTAAAATCCGATACGTTCGATCTAGACGTCCCGGCTAGACGTCCAACGGAGCCACATAGGGCGTTATAATTCTCGCATGACTTTCACCAGTTATTCTAAACCTTATTCACGAATGATTGAGCTACAGTGAAAAACTACGACTTCTTCGGTAGTAAGAATGACGTAATAACTGTCAGAAAAACGTAATTTGCAATTATTTTGCAAGTCGCTGAACGACCAAATAAGATGGAACTTGCAGTACGGCCATTTCACATAGCCACCGCAATGGATACGGATTTTGTACTTATGGCCTGGTGTTGACCCTCTTATTCGTGATACTGATGGTTCGATCCCGAAAGCGAGAGAACATTCTTTCCCCGCCAAAACGGGACAGGAAGTGTTGTACATAGACTCTGATAGTTTTCATAGTCTTGCGTTCCTTTTCAGTGTTCCGGGCTATCATACGTTTCGTTATGTAACGTTGATCATTTGTCTGATGAATTGATGTCACCACGTATTTTGTATACATTTGGTAATCAGCTGGGCTGGACATAATTGTAATAATACAACTAATTCGCGGACCATCCAATTCACGCACTAATCCTGTCTCGCATTGATGTACCCATCCACATACGCAACCCTGTGCACACACGCTACCGGTTATATCTGAAATAAATAATGCGAGAAACGGATCAGATCATCTATTTACAATCAATCAATCAATCAATCAATCAATCAATCAATCAATCAATCAATCAATAAATAAATAAACAAATCAATCAATCAATCAATCAATCAATCAATCAAACTACAATCATCAATCAATCAAAATTAACTAATCAATCAATCAAACTACAATCAACCAATCATCAATCAAATCAACTGACTACAACCAATCAATCAATCGACAAATCAACCAATCGACAATTCAATCAATCGACCATCAAACAATCAACCAATCAATCGATCAACCAACCAATTAATTAATTAATTATCCATTTATTTAATAATATATTTATTTATTTGACTTTATTTATTTACATATTTATTCATCTTTATTTATAAGGACGGTACCATATTAACAGTAACAACGCAAGAGCGCGTAAACTTATGATGTAACGAGGCGTAATATTATTAGGCCTTAATCGATATTGATATCAAGTGCAGAGACTCAATCCATTTAAAACCAAAAAATAAACAAACAATAAATGTATGGAGAGCAGATAACATTTAATAGCGTGACAGACGGCGGCATGCGAGACCACCATCAAGAACCATGTGATCTCCCAGCCATGACCAAAAGATCGAACGTGTATCAATAAAACACGGAATCACGTGACCTTTATGTTATTAAAGAGGGTGTGATGTAATTAATTGAAAGACGCCAAACTGAGAATAATCAGGTGCCTATTGTATCTACAAGTTGTAGAACATCACGCAAATTTGAATATTAAACTCCCATTTTAAACCGCTTGAAGTTGTGAACAACACTATTTACAGCCCTGCCACATAGGCGTATAATAGATAGATAGGTCAACCAGAATATACACTCCCTCCTATTATATACCGTGAATTATAATTAATGGCGAACAACCAAGTGAAAGAGATTGTCCAATTCAATGAGCAAATTATCGATGAATGAGCAAGTTTATTCGCACGGGTGTCAAGCCTTATAAAACTGGGCTATGGATGGATACCCAAAGATGAATATAATAACAACGTGAAACCCGAGGATACTAGACACAAACAGCCATGATGTAAAATGCGCACTCAAAATGCGTGGGCTGTTACAGTAGTCCGAAAAGCCCCTAAAATGTAAGTAACCGACATGAATGATATTTATATTTTATAATTAATGTATTAATATTATATTTCACGAGTTTAAGGCATGTAGGCGTATAAACATGTGAAGAAGAAAAAAGTGAGGGGTACCGATGATTAGAAAAGACGACTACCGCCATTGACTGTATAATAAACAAAACTACATAAATTAACGGACAAAATGAAAATTTCTCACCGAATTTGTAGTACCATTTACAGAAGCTAAGGATTATTTCCTAGCAATCATGTGAATCCGACCAACGCAGCTCAGAAGAATACCGCAGGTCGTGTAGAAATAGAAATAATAAAAAATTAATTTATGTCCAAGAAAGAACGTCCAATTCGGATGCCGACAACGGAGGTTATGACTCAGTAAGGAAAACTGATTGCTGCTCGCAAGGCACGCAGGGAGGGACGCACACAAAAGGAATGGCCATCTATTGTTACTGTGGAATCAGGCGAGGAAAACGCGCGAAACAGAGACACAAGTTGACAGAGGGACGGGACTCTGCGCCGTGAGCAAAAGCGATTTATACAGATTTCATCTGAATAAATCGTCATTGTGTTAGTAACATACCTATACACTTCCCATGTAAAATTGGTTGGAAAAAGTTGGCCCATGTCATGTATAGTTTATAGACACGAAGGCATTATTTTTCAGATAATAATGTCACACCAGTACACCAAGATGAAGAAGACAGATTTGTGTTTTTAATGAAAACAGCTTCTTGTCCTAATCATTAGATTTCTTGTAGAAAAGATTTGTCTGCATTGTGATCAACACTTGCGTTTTATTTCTGTTAATATCACGTATCTGATACACACCGTTTTAGAGTGCGCAGTCTGCTTTTAATATGATAGGTGTGTCTAAAAGTATTACAAAACTAGTGGGATTGTATGCACTCATCATGTATGACAGTTGATCAGTAGAAAATACCTGCATTTTAGGCCAAGTTTATGATTAACAAATGGAAATTTGATCAGGTCAGGAATGAACACCCCTACTACTAAATATGAACAACCAATATTCTATACCGCCAGTTTTCCGTCCGTAGGAAAACGGGCAAATGTCCTTGTTATACTATACCAGGGGGGTTCAAAATCGGACTCTTGAAGCATTGATGACTGGATCTAGAAAAGCTCTAAAAACAACAATAAACATATGAAAACCAGGACAATTTTGCCCCTCAAAATGCATTTTAAATGCTTGTGTCCCATAATTAAAGGCATATTATGTGATCTTTTCCAGAGAGCGCCCTCTATTCATGATTTTTTTTAGAAAGTAGATTTTCTTGCAGATTTACATTTCTGATCATAAATCGGACATACATTCCAAGTTACAGAGCGATACGATTCCTATTTACCTCAAAATCATGGTTTTAGAGTGAATTTAGACTAGAGTAAAATAAGTTGTCGGATAAAAATTGACAATCCGACAGTTTATTTTCACTCTAAAACCATGATTTTGAAGTAATTAAGAATCGTATCGCCCTGTAACTTGGAATGTATGTACGATTTATGATCAGAAATGTAAATCTGCAAGAAAATCTGCTTTCAATTTTTTTTCGATGTTGAGGGCGTTTCCTGGAAAGATCACATAATATACCTTTAAGGAAAAGTATATGAGAACCCTCTGTCAGTAGCCAAGGGTGGGGCGAGGGGGTGATTGGCCACCAATATTTAAGTCGTGTTGGTTGATAGATTATATATTTCTAGTGTAAGTTTAACAATTTATATGATGTGCATAGTAACAAATTACAAAGAACATACTACCCAGAGATGACTTCCCTTTATTGTACTAGGACTGATAATGCAACATTTACCATGCAAACTATTCCTATAGAAAGTTTGCCAACTAAACTGTCAGTCATCCCTCATAAAAGTTATACCACTTCCTTATTGGTTAATTGTCTCACAGTCATCATAGCTCCTCCTACTACTACCCGAAGGAAATGAGCTCTGATTGGTCAATATACACAGTGACTGAGTGAGTTAGTTTTAGTTTAGTTTATTTATTAGAACATACGCTTTTACAACAGCGGCACACGTCTTTAAAAACGGTGCGTTCTTAACAAAAATAACAATATACATACAAATCTTAAAAAGATGTACAAAAATGAGACCTTCAATTTTACCCATGAACACCAAGGCTATATGGCTCATTCCATGAAGTTGGGGCATTTGTTAAAATAGCAGAATTTGGTACTTTAGGCAGCTTATACACTGTTTTACTCTATGTGTATATCAAAAAAATGTAGTGTCCAAAAATAGTACTAGGTTATAGTATTGAGCCATGAAAGAAAAGAAAAAAATCGACCCTTCCTTGAAGAAGAAAAAAATAAAAAATTAGGTGGTGTCCAAGACCATTTTTGCTAAAAAACGTGACATGGAAAACACAACAATTAATATGAGTTTTATGTAAGCAAAACTATCATAGAATTGCTTGGAAATCGATTTGATTAATAAAAGATACATGTATTCATAGTTTACTGACCAAAACACCTCGTCACGCTGGACTGATTTTTCACCCAAGCAACATGAAAATTGCCTTTCCGATGCTACGCACGGTGTCCACAAAATATACACGTGTAGCATCGGGAGTTTTCATTGCTGAATGGAGGTAGTTCTCTATCATACATTTTTTAATTATTTTCCAAAATTAAGAGCATTTATCAATTGAAAACTATTGCAAATGAGAATAAATTTCATGAAGACCATTCCATATATTCATGAAAAAGTATACCGTGCCGTGCGCATGGTGTCCTTACCATAAAATGTAGCATCGTGATAAACATCCTATGCAATTTGTGGGAATCCCCCCCTGGAGATAAATAAAACATTCCATATTTCTTTTGTAAGGATAGAGGTCAATAGCTATCAGGTTTGTTTGGAATTTGCCACATGTGGGCTAGTTTTATCAAGGTTTTAGTCGCTGGTGTCCAATGGTAGCATCGGGACTTTTATGTAGCATCAAAATGTAAACATTGGATAGTTTTGTGAATGGTAAGTGTGATTGTAATTATTTCTTAATGTTGCTTGTATGTCTGTATTTATTAATGCATTTTTATTGAAAGGGAAACACTGAATCAGAATTTCTTTTCATGTTATGATATTAATTTTGAGTCACGGACGCCATAATAATTTGGCGTCCATGTAGCATCGGGCATAGCATGGGCAATATTTTGCATTGGGTATCGTTATAGTTCGTTGAAATTGTATTTTTTTTGTAGAATCATATCATTAATAAACTTTGAAGTTAATAATGAATTAGTTTTTGCTCTTTTAATGCTAATAATATAGCTTACCAATACGATGCTACATGGACACCATGTCCATGTAGCATTTCATAAAATTTGCCTAATTAGACTAAAACAATTACCCCATTCGAAATTATCCATCACCCAAAACATTCAAAACATTGCCTACATTTTACTACACTTTACAGAAAAAAAGGCATATTATGAGAGATGTATATCTAATGAAATATATTAATACACAATGCTACATGGACACCATTTCCATTAGCATTTCACTGAATTCACAATAAACATTCCCTTATTTTAGTTTTATTTACTATAAATAAAACAAATAATTGTAAATCATTTAAGTTCTCTATCCTTTGCTATTCTTTTTCATGTTAAATGAATAATAAATAAAATACTTCAGCATGATTTTAATATAAATATTTTCCTGCAACACAAAAAGTGCAACATGAATAAATAATCTACTCCAATATCAATACACAATGTTCCATGAAGATACTAAGCCATAGGGTTTATTTTGTTTTGCTTTGCAGGTTCTTGACATTAATTCAGAAGACAGTTCTATCGTCCTGGAATTTATGGAGATGAAGACAAGGAACCCATCATTTTCAAAAACTAGTACCTTCCAAAGAAATCCATCATGGCAATTAAATTATTTTTTTGCAAACTGACTTTTTAAGTGATCAAACTTTTCAATCATCTTAATTATCATTAATAGAGGATGATTCAATCAGAAATAAGCAAAGAGACTAAGATCACAAAGGGTACTTTAAGAACAACACTGCATGAAGTTTGTTTCAGTGGACATCTTAAGTTTCTTTGATCAATGGTGTATTGTTATTGTGTAATTGTAAGAAATGGTGTATGTGTATCATAGGTAATTATGTTTTATGCTTCATGGCAGGTTATCTTTTTGTGTAATTTGTAGTTTTACAATCCATGTTATTAATTTTATCGTGTGCTTATAACATAAAAAGTTAACATCATAGTACATCCTCTCTATTGATCTGAAAAGATGCACCTGTTCAAGCTATTCCAAATATTTTAGGGCACGGTGTCCATGTAGCATCGTAATACTTGAGTACACAGAAAAGGTAAATTTTACATGAACAGTGTTTAGATAAATTTCAAGCAATTCACTCTGTGTATCTACTTGATATGATGAACAAGTAGACAAACCATTCACACTCAAATAATTGTAACAGTATGAATAGTCTTATTATTAACAATGTTACAAGACGCGGTGTCCATGTAGCATCGGTAGTGCATTTTATAACATTATACAGGTAAATAATACTTCATATACTTACTTTATGACTATAATGAAATCAATGTGCATGGTTTATAGAGTACTTTACATCAAACAAATATTGATATGTACTTTATTTAAATTCATTATACAAATTGCAAAATAAAGAGTCACTTTTCAATGAGTTTTTACATAAAACAGGTAATCTACGATGTCTTGTTCGTTAAGTTATGTTCAACCTAGACAAATCTGGTTTCTTTTCATGTATTTGTGGTTCCAAGTAGTTAATTGAGGTATAGAAACTTGGCCCACATCTTAAGCTATTTTATTAGAAAATGATACGGAAATGAGAAATGGTGTCCATGTAGCATCAGGATTTTTGGAAATGTCATCCAACTGTTGAACATGTGCGGTTATTTTACACCAAATGTTACATTAAAATAAAAAGTTCTACATTGGACTTTGGTAAATGTAGAACCTCAAAAAGAAGAAAGAGTTGGAAAATATCCATTTTGAAAATTTCACTTGGATGTCACATAATATGCCCCAACTTCATGGAATGAGCCATATACAGATGTGGGATAAAAATAGAGAGTCAAAAATATAAACATACATATAAAATTACTAATAAATTAAAAGTAAAACGAGGACTTCAGAGCATGAATTGAAAGCATAAACACAATTCAATGAACTGTGGACTGAGAATTCTTTAGGCCTGACCTATGTGTACTTGTCAAAAATGTTATCAATGTTAGAATACAAATTGGATAGAAAAGTAGGCAGAAATTGATGGACATTGCTACCAAGAACAAAACATTTTTGGATAGACAGATCACTGCCAATGAAAAAATCCCAAACAAAAACATAACCTGCTTCAAAAAGAAAAATTTTGAGGTTATTCATTTCAGTGTTGCGAATGTCATTATAAGACTTACATTGAAACAAAAGGTGATTGACATCTTCCATTCCGTCATTGCAAAGAGAGCATGTACCAGAAATATTAATATCCCAAATACTGATCTTCTTGTCTAATGCCAAAGTATTGGAACGGGCTTTGAATTTTAAACTTGCCCCATAAAAATCAAGTTTATCAAGAAGATAATCTTCAAGAAAAGGTGTACTTTTAAATTTGACATAATCACTTAGTGATGATTTTTGACAAGCATTGTCATACCACAACACATCAACATTTAGAGAATGAATTTGTTTGAAATTACCTACTATATCATAATTATTATCTACGTGCCTTTTAAACATGTAGCCTACATCATTATCACAAAGAGTATTCTTAATCGATTGTAACCACTTCCACTTCAGACTACCAGTATCGTTAATTCTGTAAAGTGCATTGAAAACAAGTTTAGGCCACCTATACAGATCCAAATCGATAAGTCTAGAGAAGTACTTGACTTTGATCAAATCATGCATACTTTTGAAGTTGCTCCAACCCAGATCACCAAGAAGGGCCGACGCGGGAGTATTTCTTGGTGCTTTTAAAATAACTCTTGCCATTTGAAGTTGCAATTTATCAAGCCTTTTATAATCACAATCGCTTAATGATGAAACAGCGCACGCGTAGTTGATCATGGGAAGTGCTAATGATTTCCAAAGAATATTGCCGTAGTATACGCGGTTGAAGTCATCTTGATTGTCAATAATGGATTTGATGTAACCATTTATTCTGTTACCCTTTTTAATCACTTCAGAAATGTGATGATGGTCAGAAAGATTTCTGCTAATGTGCACACCTAGATACTTGTAAGTATCTACCTCAGAAAGATAGTTATCGCCTAATTGCCAAAGTCGATGCTTATTAGTGCGCTTGCCCACGATTAGAACATTAGACTTGCTATGGTTAAAGCCAAGACGCCATTTATGCGAGAAGTTAGCGGCAATATTAAGCATGTTTTGTAAATCGTGTTCATTATTAGCAATCAAAACGACATCATCAGCCCAAAACAGACATTTAATGTTGACACCCATCATATGAATCCCTGCGTTAGAGTGTTCGTCAAGCATTTTAGATAATTCCTGAATATATAAACAAAACAGGATCGGACTCAACACACAACCTTGCTTTACACCTTCATCTACATCGAAAAAATCTGTTACAATGTCACCGAATTTGACATTACATTGAACATTTTCATATAAACCATTCAGTATTTTCCAAATTTTCCCTCTAATACCTAGTTTCCAAGCAACTGTTAAAAGACCATTTCTCCAAACCGTATCAAAAGCCTTTCGGAAGTCCAGGAATGCCATGTAGGTTTTTTTTTTCTCAGCAAGTCTTGCAGCAGCAATACCTTTCAGAGACACAATGTGATCTTCACACCTATGATCTTTGCGGAAACCTCCCTGCACCTCCGAAAGAATATTATTATCTTCAATGTACATAGAGATGTTGTTAGCAATAATACGATTGAAAATCTTTGAGACACACGATGTGAGAGTGATGCCCCTGTAATTATTCAGATCATTTTTACTCCCCTTCTTGAAAATGGGAATAATAATACCCTTATTCCAATCTTTAGGTGTATCTTCTAAGTCAAGAAATCGATTGAAAAGTTTGGTAAGTGAATTCACCAAGCCGTCCCCTCCGTTCTTAAGAATCTCATTTGTAATTAGGTCCAAACCGGGGGACTTATTATTTTTAGAATTCTTAATAGCATCGTCCACGTCCTGGGGCATTATAACAAAGTCATGCATAACTAGGCTGGGTAAATTCTGATCAATGCCAGTATTGTTTTTGATGTCATAAACCAATTTATCAACTTCATTATCATGATAGTACTGGCATTCAAAGCCATGTCCATTTTACCAAGCGTGTTCCAATAATGCATAATTGATTCTTTCATAACCTTCTTATCAAAAACTACTTTATCCGAATCAGGAAGTTTAAGAGATAATAAAGGATCCCTTTTTGGAGTACCCCTTAATTCTTTCCAAAAGCATCTAGAATTGTTCCCCCCTGCCGCGGCAATCTTAACGCTCCTATCAACTCTCATTTGTGTGGTTTTCTGACGAATGAGGTTTTTCACGCGCTGCTTCTTAATCTTGTAATCATCCCATAATTGGTCACCTTTCTCTTTATTATCTCTTTCATGAGTGTGCCATAGTGCAGTGATCAATGTATGCTGTGTGTATTGCTCACTTACTATACCCAATAACAAGCTAATGTGAGTATGCCTGACTGGTTACACTGTAAAGTGGTGAAGTCGTCCTTAGTCAATTACCAGCATAACTTGCCAATGATTTCTTGGGACTTACACTACATTGAAAAGGTTGTTACGCTCTTTGACCTGAGGGCAAAACAAATTGGCCACTTTATGAATGTTTGCTGCTGGATTCATTGCCATTCGGAGACTCTTTAATGAAGGACAGCTATTTACTCACACATACATGTTCATTACTTGTTCATATTGGAGATAGCTGTTGGTGTTAGTACGAAATAAACTAAGGATTTAAGTGGATACTTTTTGGTTCTTGATCATCAGCATGTCTTAGCGCATCCTAATCTGGACTGTCTTATATACTATCACAAGAAGCTTATCCTAAACTGGACTGTCTTATACTATCACACAAAGTTAAACGGCTCATTGGTGTTTACAGTTTATACTGAGAGAAGATACCACACAGGGATCAATATCATCAATATCAATCAATATCAAAGTTTAATAGATACTCAAAGAGATAGCCGATACTCATCAAATCAAGAGCACTACATAAGATTGTCAGTGTTGTGATCAGATCTTGTTCGGACGCACGGACGAAGGAGGCATGTCAGGATTGACAGAGGAGGGGGATATTACCATATTTAGCTATAAAAACACATCTGTACCAGAAAACATCTTGATAATATCTTACTTTTGAGTGGACTCACATCTTAGTGGAGTGATTTGCTCCTTGCATTGATTCACCATTCATATCATAATACCAGATCTATTGTTATTGTATGAAAGAGAAATCCGTATCGGAAATAGACAATCATGTATTGCATTGCATTGCTGTCACTTTTAATAGTCACATGTTCTCTGGTTAGAGCGGAATTACAGGGTGAGTACACATTTCAAGTAAAAATAGTTTTGTTTCATGAACCTGCTAGTATTTGTGTTATGTAACAATATTTAAAAAAAAGGTTAAAATGTAGGCAATTATGGGTGTTATGGCTTAATTCATATAACGAATACAGATTATCTGTCATCTGAATATAGATCCACAAAATCCACAATTCCCGACACATATTTACCTAAACATGCTACAATATATTACCAAATTATGCAGCATTTGGTAAATTGATAGTTGAGAATGAGGTAAACATGTAGATATTGAGCAAACAAATAGATTCTACATGTTTTCTTTAGCTTGATCACAACACTGTCCTAATGGTTTGCTTTCTTAATTTTTGTGCTCTTTGAAATTGACAAAAACCCAGTTCCTTCGTGTGTTACGTTATAAATTATGACAAATAATTGGTGCAAGGCTTTTTTCATGCAGTGTGAAGGAGTTAAGGGGCTTTATTTTTATTTAGTTGAAGTTAAGTGGTTACACCTGGTTTCTAGACATTGAAATTGGGTGGTTATTCTTTAGATTCTTTAGAGTTAATAATTAGGGGTTTATTGTCAAGTTGGTTTAGTCTTCTTTGTGGGAATTATTGGTGATGGGTTTTATATTGCTTAACAATAGGTGGTGGTACTTAAACTCTTACCAGATAATCTTTACTCATTTATGCACCTGCAACATAGATAATCTGACAGGTGCTCATCAAGCCGACAATCATGTCACTTGCATTTCATAATATTATTTTCACTTACTGTTTGGAATTCAACGGAGGAACACCTTTAGTTCCACGGAGCACTTCGAGAAATACATATGAAATAAAATCATCTATTCAGTTAAGTCCGGAGTCTCTTGTTGTTTATCAACGTATTATATAAGGACTTCGTCACATATGGTGGCAGCGGTGGGATTTATTAAGCTATTAGCACCCAAGCATTTTTATATTTTTCTTGTGTTGGATTTTACCTGTTGTTTGCACAGTGTGCCCGGGAGTTTATGGAATCAACCAAGTTGAAGACAGACTGGTGAGTTTTGCAGTTATAATTAAGGATAGTGTTATTGTGTTCCTACATTGTTAAGGCACATTTGTCAATTCTATGAATGCATTATTTAGGATACACCCTTTTTATATTCGCTCACTTTTGTATAGTTTGTTTTTTATATCAGAAATGATCATTTTTCTACTCTGATTATATTTATATATTTATATGCCATAAAATATGGGTCCAAAAGTTGTAGTTGGTCAACCATTGTTGAGACTTAGGGGAGTCTCATCTGGCAGAGTTGAGTCAAATCCAAGTAATGCCAGTATAATTGATAGGAGGTTCTTAACCAATATCCGTTGTTTGAGATTCTTGAAGTACAAATTTGAAGTTAGATTGATGTTAGATCAAAGAATATTAGAGTTGAAGTCAGAGGGGAGGATGAGAGAAAAGAGAGATGCAATTGTAAGGCTAGAAATAGAACTTCAGAAGTTAAGAATTGAGGCTAATAGATTGAAAGCACTCAGGAATCTTGGTTGTGCAAGTTTCACACAAAGGCATCCTGTTAGTGTTAGTAGTAGGGTAGTAGACTCTAGGATAGGTACACAGGAAAAAGCCAATCCAAATAAGGTTTTACTGTGTGAACCTAAAGTGCAGATGACATCTTCTCATGTATCAAATAGAGATGTTAGCCAAACTTGTTCCCAAGGTAGTCCGTGGTATAAGTCACAAGGTATGGTAAATGGTAAGACTGCCCGTATATTGCGTCGCACAGGTTGTGGTCATAGTTCCATTAGGTCAGAGTTTGTAAACCAGAGTAACTATATTCCGGGTAAAATGACAATCAAAGATTTGTGGATGAGGGTAACATTGCCCCTAGCCAAGGTTTATGTGGAATGTCGATATTTTGTTGGTTGGATTGTGGTGGCTGTAACTGACGGTCTGGCCGATGATATGGTCATTGGAAATGAGGCAGTTGAGAACACACCACGTGAGGATTCTGTGCAGATGACGTCTTCTCATTTATCTAATGGAGATGCTAGCAAAACTTGTTCCCAAGGTAGTCCGTCGTATAAGTCACAAGGTATTGATAGTAGTGATTGTGAGGCGTTTTTACAATTACCCTTTTGTGATGATGGAGAGGATAGTTCTCAAGGCGTTGAGGAGAATAACCTGCCTGAGAAGGTTGAAGTACTTGAGGTTTTGGGGGATGGGGATGACACCAAGTCTATTGGTTTCGGAGTTGATCAAGATGATAATTGGAGTAATGTGCTTGATGAGAGGGTTGAAGTATTTGTTGAGGGGTTGAGGGATGAAACCAAGTCTATTAGAGTTGATCAAGATGATAATTGGAGTAATGTGCTTGATGAGAGGGTTGAAGTATTGGTTGAGGGGTTGAGGGATGAAACCAAGTCTATTGGAGTTGATCAAGGTGATAAGTGGAGTAATGTGCTTGATCTTAACACAGACCGGCTTATCAAGCTACAACAAAGCGATCCTACCTTAGGTATTAGAGATCATGTGCTATGCTTTGATGAGGTTGATGAGGCACAATATCAAAGAGTGGGTTGTTATGCTAAGCAGGGTATATTATGCCATGGAGGGAGCTCGGTGAGTAAAGAAGATAGGAAATCCCCTAACATGCCTATAGTTGACCATGTAGAAGTGCCTCTGAAATACGGGGTAGTTCGTATGGATAGAGCCTACGATGTACCTATGTTTGATGTTGTAGGGAAGGTTGAGACTAAGGAGAGAATGCAAGATTCTTTATGGGATAGCTGGGTTGGCAAGGAATGTCCACAAATAGATGTGGAGAAGTATGTACTAGACATGCGTGAGTTTTGGTTTCATTCTTACATGGTCGGCCGTTTGAAATACAGACCGATCATCAGCCATTGCGCTGGATTGAAGGATGAAGTTGGTTAACGATCGATTTGCCAGATGGAGTTTGATTCTCCAACCATATGATTTCTCCATACAATATCGTAAGGGGAGTCATAATGCTAATGCTGACACGCTTTCAAGAATATGATAAGTTAGGGTTAGTTTGAGCAAGGAATTATTATGATAACTCCTTGGTTTGAGTTCTAATTTATTGGTAGGCCATGGCCTTATCTTTAAATTATCATGGGGATTTAGGTATAGACTTCGTGAGACCAATAGGTTATGGCATATATGTATATTATATAATGTATGGTATTTAATTTTTGTGACACATGTGCGTAGTAATGTGCACTATCTAAATTTCATAGATGTACAAATTTAAGTGAGTCATATTTGGATCGATTCACCTAATGCCTTATTGTGGCATATTTTATTTCTTTATTTTTTTGTTTTAATCTTTAAGTAACAATTGGGAACATAACACTATTCTTGTATTATATTTGTAAGCTCAACATGTCTTGTTTTCATCGAGGTGGATGACGTTCTGCTGTGGTATTATGTGTGACACAATTATGATACTCACATGGACTTATCTACTGACAACAATCCATATAATATTATTATATATGTGTGTTACGATTATAAGATGTACTCTCATATTATTGTAACATATAATTATGTCTTATTATTACTAGCATTACTATACCTATATTTACTGATATAATATTGACCAGTCCCTTGTATCTATAGTACCGTGCTCTACCTATTCCCTAAGCTAGCATTCCTCTAGTTTGCATGTAACCTCTGATCTCTTGTCCTCTGCACTACCCCCAAACTTGGCCTAGCTAGCTAGCACTGCCCAGCCCAACCCGATTTCTCCTCAGTTGAGTTTTACATGTATTACCGACTGTACTGATGTTTTGTACGTTCTGATGACACATTAAATTTCATACATAGATTTAATACTTCCAGAGCAGATTCATTTACTGTAATTAGTGAATATGAGTTCAACAGGTTATGGGCCCAGTTCCGAGAAGTGGAGACGACAATTGTTTGACGGAGATGGGGAGAAATACGAGATCTGGGAAACAAGATTTCTTGCCCACTTACACGGATTGAAACTAAAGAAAACCATTCTTGATGCTGAACCTAACGCAGACAAGAATGCACAATGTTATAGCGAACTTGTTAATGTCATTGATGACAAGAGCTTGGCTCTTGTAATGCGAGATGCACCTGGCGATGGAAAGAAATCATTGGAAATACTTCGGGAACATTATGCTGGTGTTAGTAAGCCAAGGATCATATCCCTATATACAGAACTTACATCGCTGATGAAGGAGGGCAGTGAGACTATCACCGACTATGTAATTCGGGCAGAGAAGATCATGACTGCCCTACGCAATACAGGTGAAACAATAAGCGACGGCTTGATGGTAGCGATGGTGTTGAAGGGCTTACCAGAATCTTTCAAACTTTTCTCTATCAATATATCGCAGGCGAGTGAAGAAGTGAAATTCCCTCAATTTAAGGCAAAACTAAGAAGCTTTGAGGAGGCTGAAAGTTTGAACCGCAAAATGGATCCTGCATCTGACCAAATCATGGCAGTAAAGGACAATAGGCCTAATCCAAACTGTTTCACCTGTGGTCAGAGAGGGCACATTTCATGGAACTGTCCGAAAAATCCACGTGCACAAAAAAAAAGAGGACATCCGAGCAACCAACTCCGCGTCAAGATCATGGTGCAGCTACCACCGGAGCACCTCACACAACGATGACAACTGCCGTACCCAACAACGTCACAAAGCCAAGCAAGTATTGGACGGACCAGTCGAACCACCCTTGATTGAACACTCCCGCGACGACTCTGCAAAAGAATCTCTCTCTTTCGCATTCAAGTCAAGCCACGCTGTTACATCACACTACAATGGACTCCTGGTGGATACGGGCGCCACATCACATATTGTGACTTGTGACATTGTTAACAACTGTGACCCCTCATTTGATCCAAGTAAACATTTTATGGAACTCGCGGATGGATCGAGGATGAATAATCTCGTGAAGAAGATAGGAGACGCCGAAATTGTGCTTCGAGACGGGGATGGACAACCGGTGAAGACAATTCTCAAGAGAGCACTTTATATACCGTCTTTTCCCCACGATACTTTCTCTGTGACAGCCGCAGCGCGGAATGGAGCAGAGATAATACTGAAGGACGGACAGAGTCAGATGAAGAAAGACGACAAGAAGTTCAATATAGAAGAACACAATAGACTGTACTATCTTAAGACTGTAGAAGATATAGACAAGGTAAACCTATCACTAGATGTCAAAGAATGGCACGAAATATTAGGCCACTGTAATTTCGAAGATGTTCTGAAACTAGAGGATGTTGTTGATGGCATGCAAATCAAAGGTAAGGTAAACAAAACCAAATTGACCTGTAACACATGTCTCAAGGGAAAATTTGTAAACAGCAGAAACCGAGGGCCAGATACACGAGCCACACGCCCACTAGAATTAGTACATACTGATTTAGCAGGTCCCATGAATGTAATTGCCAAAGACAACTTCAAATATGCCATCTCATTCACTGACGACTATTCGGGTGCTATTTTTGTTTATTTTCTCAAAAACAAAAGTGATTCAGTCCTGGCAACAGAAAAATTCCTGGCAGATTGTGCGCCATATGGTAACGTGAAATGCATCCGATCAGACAATGGGGGAGAGTTCATGGGTAGTGACTTTCAAAACTTACTAAGGGGTAGAGGCATACGACATGACACATCCTCACCTTACTCCCCTCACCAAAACGGTACTGCTGAGAGACACTGGCGTACTCTTTTTGAAATGGCTAGGTGTCTGCTTATTGCTTCGGGACTTCCAAAATACATGTGGGCATATGCTGTAAAAATCGCAGCATACATAAGAAACAGATGTTTTAACAATCGCACCGGACAGACCCCATACCATACACTCACAGGCTTAAAGCCAGATGTATCCAGGATGGGGATCTTTGGTTCAGAGTGTTACGCATACAAACATGATCATACTAAGCTTGATTCAAAGTGTACAAAGGGTATCTTTGTTGGCCACGATACAAATAGCCCGGCGTACCTAGTATATTACCCAGAGTGTGGTAAAGTCCTGAAGCACAGACTCATCAAATTTATCAGACAGAATATAGATCAACAGACCCAGACCAATGATGGTGTTATTGATGTAGGTGTAATTCCTAAACAAGATAGTGAAGATGGTAAACCTTCAACCTCTGACAATGACCATGACAATGACATTGCACATGATGACCATGAAAGGACGAGTGACGGAGGAGAAAATCCTTCAAATGACCAAAGATATCCCAAGAGAGATAGAAGTCCTCCCAAGTACCTCGATGATTATGTAACTGAACTTGAAAGGGAAGACACTGTGCATACATCACATGATTATTGTTTAAAAATTCACGAAACCCCCCAATGTTACACTTACAGAGAGGCCTTACATTCCCCACATGCATCTGAATGGAAGCAGGCCATGACAGAAGAATTCAACTCGCTCAAAGAAAACAATACCTTTGAGCTTGTTACTTTGCCAGCGGGTGTAAACACAGTGGGGGGTAGGTGGGTGTATGTAACCAAAGAAAATGCTGAGGGTAACAAATCATTCAAGGCGAGATATGTGGCAAAAGGGTACAATCAGGTGAAAGGAAAAGATTACCACGAAACATTCTCACCTACAGCCAACATTACATCAGTGAGAGCACTGATGCAAGTTGCAGCCCAAAATGATCTTATTGTTCACCAAATGGATGTCAAAACCGCATATCTCCATGCCCCGATAGATACAGATATCTACCTAGAACAACCTGAGGGTTTCGAAGTCAAATCAGATACAGGTGACAGACTAGTGTGCAGACTTAACAAGTCATTATATGGTTTGAAACAATCTGGGCGTAATTGGAATAAGGTATTACACGATCATCTGTGTAGAAACGGTTTCACACAGAACTCAGCAGACCATTGCGTCTACAAAAGACGCACAGGCGATGGTGTAACCCTTGTCCTTGTTTGGGTAGATGACTTGATTATTGCAACAAGCAATGAGACACTGATGAATCACTTCAAGGGTAAAATGAAAGAACAATTCAAAATGTACTTGAAGAAGGCAAAATTGATATTCAATACTGTCCTACAGAAGATATGGTTGCTGATATCTTGACAAAACCAATGACAAAGTTCAAAATCCAAAGGTTTACAAAATACCTTTTCGGCATTTAGTTTATAAATATTATAGTATTGCAGAACTTTGCAATATATAATTTCAGTAGATTGGTACGATGTACTAAGACTTATAGCACCATTATAAGTTGTCATAGTTTACTTTAATTACTAGTGTACCGTGTATAGTTAATAATTAATGGTTAGGAATTATGAGAGTAAGTGGGGGTGTTACGATTATAAGATGTACTCTCATATTATTGTAACATATAATTATGTCTTATTATTACTAGCATTACTATACCTATATTTACTGATATAATATTGACCAGTCCCTTGTATCTATAGTACCGTGCTCTACCTATTCCCTAAGCTAGCATTCCTCTAGTTTGCATGTAACCTCTGATCTCTTGTCCTCTGCACTACCCCCAAACTTGGCCTAGCTAGCTAGCACTGCCCAGCCCAACCCGATTTCTCCTCAGTTGAGTTTTACATGTATTACCGACTGTACTGATGTTTTGTACGTTCTGATGACACATTAAATTTCATACATAGATTTAATACTTCCAGAGCAGATTCATTTACTGTAATTAGTGAATATGAGTTCAACAATGTGAACCACAAGATAAACTCCTCGTCGATCCTAAGATGACTACTAGTTACGAACATTATGGTCGCCGCCGTGGGCAGGTTGCTGTGTTTTTATGCATCTGTCAAAGAACATTTGCGGTATCGCCAGTGGATACTTGAGAAATTCATTATTATTCTTAAGCTCATCTATAACTTTACATTGTAGCTGAGGAACTATAACATTTCTGTGTATGAAGTTCATTCTAGGAGTTGTGTTTATATGCAGATTACTGAACCATGACTTGATAAACACAAATACAACCTGCAGGTGATGGTGTACATTTATTGATGGTATTGGATTGTATTAGTACTTCAAACATTTGCATACAACGGTCATTGGCACTGAGTGACAATGCATGGTACATCTATTGACATAGGATAGTTGGTCAGTGCTCTTGAGCACTTCAGTGATTGCTTGGACAATACATTATGGATGGATCATTTCTTTAGATGAGATGACAAGGATAATAACTCTCTGTGAGGAGATCTAGTACTTAACTAGAATTGGAATGATTTTTCACCTTTTAAATTACACATTGACAGCTGGATACTGGTTATAGACCATAAAAATAACTGTGGATAGATTGACTGTGGCTGATGAAAGTGATCATATCAAGTACTGTTACAGTGTTGTAAATAATATCGATGTTGAAGGTGATATGGGATGTCTACGGATTAGTGCTTAATAACAATGGAAATAACTGTGACTGGTTGGAGTGATGTCAAGTGCTGTTCCGAGACTGCTTTATAAATGATATTAAACAATGTTGGAGTTGGAGCTGATATAGACAATGAAATGTCTTCCAGTGCTTTATGAACGATGAACTCTAAAATGATATTTTGCGTTGAACAGTTACAATTGAATGATGTGATTACATCAGATATTGCTCATTTACTTCATATATTTATACTTTATTTTACTCCAATGATGTCACGGCATCATTCTTTCTAAAAAGGGGCATATGTGAAGGAGTTAAGGGGCTTTATTTTTATTTAGTTGAAGTTAAGTGGTTACACCTGGTTTCTAGACATTGAAATTGGGTGGTTATTCTTTAGATTCTTTAGAGTTAATAATTAGGGGTTTATTGTCAAGTTGGTTTAGTCTTCTTTGTGGGAATTATTGGTGATGGGTTTTATATTGCTTAACAATAGGTGGTGGTACTTAAACTCTTACCAGATAATCTTTACTCATTTATGCACCTGCAACATAGATAATCTGACAGGTGCTCATCAAGCCGACAATCATGTCACTTGCATTTCATAATATTATTTTCACTTACTGTTTGGAATTCAACGGAGGAACACCTTTAGTTCCACGGAGCACTTCGAGAAATACATATGAAATAAAATCATCTATTCAGTTAAGTCCGGAGTCTCTTGTTGTTTATCAACGTATTATATAAGGACTTCGTCACATGCAGCTAAGTATTATGTTGTGCATAAAGATGTGAATATTTCAAGAATCCTTTTAAAATGATTTCCCCATCTGTCTGATGATGGGAACATGGTTGTCCCTTGTGTTATCTTATGGGGTCAAACAAGGATGTGTTGGATCACCATTACAATTGCTTTGTTGCTTGTATTATTGTTTCATTTAGAAGCTTGTCAGGTTCATTTTATGAGATTGGAATGCTGCAATATGTTTTAAACAACTGTTGACACAATGGTGGATTTTAGGATTTGGTGAGACCATTTTGAAAATGACTTGTTAACTACTAGCTGTTTGTATTTTAGGGTGGTAGGATTTGGTGACCACTTTGAATATTTATAGGTCAATTAATGCGTACGTCTTGTTTTGAGAGAAATTAGAACAATCAATGCACGCGCGCTGGTGTTGATGCGAATAATGTGAACAAATCAACACCAGCGCAAGTGCATTGAATTGTCTCATTTCTCGAGAAACAAGACACGCGCATGTATTGACCTAATTCATATACGACCCTATACAATTCAAAATTACAATTAAGGCATGATTTTTATCTTTATAATGACAAATAAAACCATGTTAACAAGTTTGCTAACACCCGCAGTAAAAATCGGCGAACCCGCGATGCCTGAACAACGAATCAAAACAAAGCGCGCGGTTCGCGCATTGAACGGCGCACACGCGGAGTGCACTGGACACTTTCAATGCACTCCGCGTATTTGTAATTCCTGCTTTCTGATTGGTTTATTTACCACCACATGTATGAATACTTTTTGGATTTGGTGAGACCATTTTGAATATTACTCCTTCGTCGTTGCTTGTTTGACCAGGTAGAAAGTGACAATTGAAAAATCCAGTTTGAAAATCATATGTTTGGTTTTTAAAGGCAGAGACTGCCAACCACCAGTATCATATACAGGGGTGGGGGGGGGGGGGGAGTGAGTTTCTGAGGAGGCATATTTCCCTGACTGTCAGAATCCCACCCCTCATGATGCCCTCCCTCCCCCAATCCCCCTCAAAATTCTTATTGTGGCAATGCTAATTTACCACTGCTCATGTAGCTATAGACATGCATTTTTCCAGCCAGATCAGTACATTTGATAAGCCTCATGGGCACTATACCACATGCAGAAATCAAAGATTGTCAATGTTATGATGTTATCATATTATACATTTGGGCATAGGTCCTTTTTTTCAGGGTTTATGATTTGGGCTTGATTTGTACAGAGACATTAGCTACCGTGGGCGGCAGTGGGACCGCCCAGGCCCAGTACTGACCATATCCGCCCGGGACTTGGGGTCAAAATGAGCAGGGCGCCCGGCACTAAATAAAAGGGGTTAAAAAAAGAAGAAATGTTTGTCTTTTTTTTGGTTGATTGTGGATAAAATCATTAAACAGCCTCCTAAATCAAGAAATTAACACATTATGTGGCAGGAACCCTAAAAGTGCATTAAAAAACCTAAAAAACATTAAGAAGGCCTCTGGATCCCATGCCATGATCCACTGCACTTCATTCGCTACACTTTCTCCGTTCGCCGTCAGTAAATTTACCCGGCACTAAAGTGGTCCTGGCTAGAACCCTGGACATTACATACAATGGTCTTTGATTTGTACGGTCTTAAAAAAAGAAATGGGGATGTAATGTCTTTGCCTTAAACTAGAGATTTGTGAATGACCTATTTTGACTTAATCAAATAATTTTTAAACAAATAATGAGATAAAACCAATGATTACTAGCTGTCACTCAACCACTTATTTAATATGCAGTGTATCGTATGCAACTCTGCCGGGCGGGCGTACATATGGAGGAGATATGAGAAGCAGCATCAATAATTATTTACTGATTACAAACAATAAAATATAAAAATTACAGATATATGGATCATAGCCAATATTTACAGATAATACAGACAAAGTTTTGTTTTCCATATTTGCGCTTAAATGATTTTGGTGAATCCAGTCATATCTTAAACGTAGTATTATGGATCATTTTTATTTAAGGCAACAATCCTGTTGTACGGGACTGACCAACCTTTTTTTTATTTATAGAAATTGGTGGAGAAAAATGTCATGTGCCAATGAATACCAACACCCAATTTGTTTGTTTTTTCGGTCATTTTGAAGGGAAAATAAGAAGAAAAATAGAAGAAAAAAAGAAGAAGAAAAGCCTGACCCTAACCAAGAGGTCTGATTGCCTGTACAACTGGCTTTCTTTTTTTCGTCGTCCTGTGGATATATTTTCAGGTTATGGTGAAATTATATATGCCATTAGAAACAAAGTGGTGCTGTACAGTACTTAGTATTGGGAGAGTGGATTTTGGACTTTTAAAGTTTGCTACTGATCACCTACCTGTGTTTAATCAGAGAGATATGGAATGTATTTGAATTATTCAACAATAACTTTATATACATATTCTGTGATGTTTCAATTTTACAATCAGACTTTGTGTGCCAGTGCATTGGTTTTAAAAGTTACGCCAAATTAATAGTTTGATATTTTGTTGTACTTTACTGATATTGACTTATACATCCTGGCTTTAGTGACTGTGGCGCGAAATATGATCAAAAGATGCAAGGGGCATATAGTTTGGTCAATTTAAAAGTAGCGTCGAGCCTCATACACAGCAATATAAACGCATGGTCGCGTATGAGGCTCGCGTGATGCGTGCATATGTCAAAATTGTGCATAACGCTTGGATTACTTGCGCATGGAAAGATGAAAACACATAGTTATTCGCCAATTCAGCATTGACTGAACTATATTGTTATTCATAATGGCCATTGGGTCACAAAAAAAGTGGTGGGGGGAGGGGGGTGCAAAACAAATGTGTTGCCCTCAGCGACCAATCCCTAAAATCTCTAAAATCAGGATTGATTATATAATTGTGGGTTTTTCAGATTTAAATTGGACCCAAATTGTCAAAATATCTGTTTGAGATGAATAAGTTTGCTTGAATAAATGGTTTTTAAACTATGATCACACTAGAAACATTAGTAAAATTGACATTGACCAATTTTGTCTTGATAACCATGAAAGTCACTAATATTGTCCCCCCCCCCCCCCCCCCCCCCCCCCCCCCCCCCCCCCCCCGCCCCTGAAAATAAAGGAAGAAGAAGAAGAAAATCGACTGACCGATTCGACCTCAAGATTTTTGGCAACTCAACAAAAAATCTTGAGGCCTAATGTATGCAAATGATAGTAATGTCCATGTTTGTACTTCAATAACCTGGATATGGGTGAGTTATCAATACCTCACACAAACACAAGTAATTACAGCTTGTAAAACATTTAAGTAAGCTTTTTGACAATAGTAGCTCCTGGTCCTATACTTGCTGTACAAAATTTGGGAAAAGTTGCTAAAACTTAGCAACTTGGCAACTGTCTGAAAGATAAATTTTGGCTACATTTTACTTCAAGAATTATTTCAGTTATTTAATTAACAAAAATGAAATGGCTACTTTAACACAAATGAAATGGTTTAATTAGCAAAATAAAATGGTTGAATTAGCCAAATGTCCATATTGCCAATCTGCAACATCACTTTTGTATAAGTCCAGTTCGATATCAGTACTTTAACACTTCCACACGGCAGACAACAGTTTCACAATTTCACAAAATGTTTCAAAAATGTCAACATTATTGAATTTCATGAACATATTTGGAATCGCCATGAGATCTGCATTAAAATAAGTTTTGATTCAGTAATTCATGCGATAAGACTTAGAAAGTTGGGAAAGATTTCTGACAAATCTGTTTTGTATATACATGTATATGGGTAAAACTAATAACCAACACTGCAACAGTGTATACATTACTTATTCCTCTGACATACATTGTACATCATTTTGTACAGTTAAACAAAATAACAACTCAAAGTCTTTAAACTTTTCAAATGGACCATTGGGGACAAACTTCAACTTTTTCCCACACAAGAATGAGACGCAACGATATTATGGGATGGCCATGGGAATGGAATCATATTAGGCCTTCTACCTGTACAAATTGAGAGTTATGTATTGATAGCATTACACAGACAATATTAACATGATGTTGAACTCATGTGACATCCCATATGGCGTTTCGTAAGGTTCAGGAGTTTACAGTAACCTTGTCCTGCATGGCTTAACTCCTATTAGGCATAATAAATTTAACACAATTACCATCTTTCACCAGGGAGTTCAGATTCCAAATGGAGTCACCCATGCAGCTCACACCCCAGTTAGCATTGACTACATGTAGTACTGTTGATGTCTGTACATCACCAAATGCCAAGTAGGACTAAAATGGGATATGATGGGGTCTGGGTGTGTTATGAGTTGCCCCATTATGGAGTTGCCCCATTACGGGGAACTCCCATCCAAAGCAGTGGTCCAGATCCAGGGCTGGGCTTACCTATAATGTTTGGTTTACATTTATTGTTAATGCAATGCAATGCAATATGTTATAAGGTGTACTGGCACTACTTCTATGATAGAGGAAACATATTTTGTACAGATATGTGCATCACTATTGACTGTGTGTAGTTCTTTGTCTGCACTATCCCAAGCATCCTAGTATCCCACCTATCCCAATCATCCCTATTATCACAAGCATCCCTACTATCACAAGCATCCCTATTATCTCTAGCATCCCTACTATCCCTATAATCCCTACTATCCCAAGTAGCCCTATTAACCTAAGCATTATCACTATATCCTATGCTTGGGATAGTATGGATGATTGGGATAGTAGGGATACATTGGATAGTAGGATGGCTGTGGACAATAGGGATAGAGACGTTTCGTATAGTAGGGATGCATGAGATGCTAGGTATAGTAGGGACCTGAATGAAGACCAGCGAGCAGAATGAATTAGGTACAGAATCCAAAAATGTGATTTTAACACCCGAAACGGTCATGTTCTATCATAAAATCCCAAATTGAACGGCGACCATAAAATCCCAAATTGAACTGGGGCTGGGGTGACACGGAAGACTGCACACCATCACCACGTGACATGTTTGTTGACGGACGGAGTCTCTCAACACACTCAGAAATGTATTTTAATTAGTTCTAATTGCGGTTAGATATTGATCAGCACTTAGCACTTAGCAAAACTATATAAACTCTCACATGCTAAAATAAAAGGCTACCACTGCTGACTAACCCACACTTCAATCATATAAATAAAGCAGTATATTTGGTGGTGTTGTTGTTAACTTCCTTCAGAAGTTGGTTCAGGGCTTCATATCCTCAGCCTAAACCACTACTAAAATCTGCCATCAACTAGTCCAGGGAAGTGTCAACTATTATTTTGATGATCAACTTTTGCTTCAAAGTTTGAGAATATTGAATAAAAATACATAAAAGAATACATTTATAGAAAGGAAATTTGATAAGGAATCCGATGGTGATATCAATGTGATACCAAATGGCACCCCAGCCCCAGTTCAATTTGGGATTTTATGGTCGCCGTTCAAACTAAATCGATGAATCAAAAAGCGATTTATTTTTATTTTATCTATTTTTTACCCCAAATTTTTCAGACAGCATAACTACATGTATAAAACCAAAATGGGTAATTTGTTCTTATATCTATTTTTTTAAACAAGATAATTTTGTCTAGGATCAATTTTTTTTCTTTTTCCAAAATAAGGCTTAGTTTTGGAAGTATTGCTAAAAACATCGGAAAAGTGTAAAAATAAAAGTGTTTTTTTAATGGACGCATATCTCGAGTTTTAAATCCACAATAAAAAATTCGCCCCGAGCGAGCGCTGAAAGTCCTCTCTCTACACAATGGTAGTAAAAGCTCACCTGATAGTTTGATATATTTTTAGCTATGTTGTCTTGTCTGAAAATTCGTAAAATTCCTTCAAATTTGAACTTCTAGAAAACATCGATTTAGTAAAAATATTGACATTTTCAACCATTTAAAGCTAAATGTTCTCGGAATACACGGCTGTGTGACCTAAAAGGCGAGTATACTATTATGAACAACCAAATTAAACTATCAAGACTCAATTTGTATTGTCACAATGTGAAGAAATTGGAAGAAAACTGAAATTTAAATGATCGTAAGATTGGCCTTTGTTTACATTTTTAGGCATTGTTTTGTGCTCTTTTGTTTTTCGCGGATATTAAGCTGTGCGTCTAGTATTACGCATGGGAAGATTCAGCGCGCGACACAATGATCGAACAGCTTTCGCAGCATTTGAAAAGCGCGGGACTTCCGCTTAATTTCCCGCCAAATAACCATGCGCCTTTTCCTGACTCAAACTTACCATACCAAAACAACAATTTTAAATCACCCATAAGAACGGGAAATAATCGCTTCTGATTAGTAACTTATGATGGTAATGATAGAATACATAAAAGTTTAAAATAATAGAGAAATATGAAATTTAATTATTTTTGAAACAAGTGCCGGGTTGACACTGCCCTTAACTGTAAAACCTAATAATCATTCTTTGATGTGTTTCCTCCTACTGCATGTACAGCACACGTTATAGGGCAGAGAAGACTACATGCCACTGAGAAGCGAATCAGAAGACCAAAACTTTTTAGACTAGCGACCAGAATACTAGAATGATGCCTTGACTGTACCAAGCCGGAAAGACAGTAGTGTTCTAGTTCTTCTATGCTAATCATGATTATGAACAAGCCGAGGAACAAGCTCAACAGCTAGTTTGTTGTAGCAACATTATCAGCCTGATGATCAGCAGTCAGAGTCATTACCTCCTGACAAGCTTAAATCATCTACATGTTTTAATAAAAACACAAAGACATCCACAACAAGGTAAATTATTCAGGCTATTGAGTCCAATATATTTTATTTTTATCCTATTCATGTATATTTATGATAAATCATATATTGGTCATTGATGCTTTTATCTACCCACATCCAATCAAATACTAGGTTAAAAATATCAGTTGCCAGTGATCAAATTTTAAAACATCATCTCACTGTTTTTATATGGTAGTAAAGTAAATACCTTTTACACTTCAAGAAGGCCCACACCACCAAATCAGTTCCCTATTGCTTTGTGTGGTTAAGACTTAAGAGGTCAAGTTTGTGTTATTTTTTTTTTACCTTTAGAGCAAACTGGTTCATTCAAATCATTGTTTTTATTGAAGATCTAGATGTCTTCTGCTTCAAAACAATCACTTTTGTGGGGGGTAACCAGCATTTTTTTCCGCTACGGGCCAATGATATCTATCTTAGGTACGACAGACTGCCTTCATCTTAAGAACAGAGATTCTAGCTCTAAATTGGTGGAAACAGTGAAATCGTGTAAAATGATACCATTCAAGAAAAATCTAGAGATTTTGGGCCTGGTGTGGAGGAAATAACCTACATATGCAAAATTATGAAACATTTAGGAGGTATTTAGAGCATTTATTACCTTTTCTGGGATGTTAAATTTAGACTTATGTTGGGGTCAATCTTAATTTCAAACACTGCCGTGTAATATCAGAATGCAAAATATGATTTGGTGGTGTGTACTCTACTTGTGTGGAATTTGTATTTAAATGTTGTTTGTAGTGTTTGTGCAATATTAATACATATTTGGAGTCCCTTTCTTCATATCTAAGCAAGCATTTTACTTGAATTTAGGTGTTTGGTAGCAATGGTAGTAGTTTATCAAATTTGCTATCTACTGAAGATAGCAGCATATTGCTAGAAAATAGTATGCAGAAATTTAGAGTTATTTCATTTGCAATTACTGCACGATTTAGGGACCCATGAAAGTGTAAGGAAACCGAATCCTTACATCCTTACACCCGGAAGCCCTCTATTGGTGTAATAACAAACTGCCAGATCTACTGCTACAATGGCTTCTGAACCGATAGCAATCAACGCGTCGCTTGAGCTGCGAATATTTTTCAGTGTTTCACTTCAGTCAGCCGCGTGTCTATAGTTTTGTTTCTCTTTGACTTTTATTTGACCTGAATGAGTGAAACTTTGCATGACAGTCATCACGCACTGCACACAAACAAATGCCGGCATCATATCATCATTCTCATCAATTCATTGTAATGTAGGTATACGAATGTCGTACTCTCGTGACTCTCCGTGTTGAGTAATCTTGATTGAGTAAGCTTAAAATGTGGGCATATAAATATAACTCAACAAGAAACACGGAATAGCGCTAGTCCAAATCAGTACATTTGTGGGGGAGGGGGGATTTATGGTGGGGGAGGGTTTTGTGAATGGGAGGGGAGGGGTTCGTGGTGGGGATGGGAAAGGCCGGGAGGTGGTTTGTGGTGGGGAGGGGGAGGGGAGGGGGTTTATGCATGGTGGGGCTGGGGAGGGGGGTTTGCGGAAATAGTGGTGGGGATGGGAAGGGGAGGTAGTTTGTGGAGGCATGGGGAGGGTGAGGTGGGGATTTGTAGTGGGGAGGGGAGGTTGTAGGGGTGGTTTAGATGTGGAGGCCATTGTGCCACGCCCCCCCCCCCCCCCCCCCCCCCCCCCCCCCCTTGCCACCTCCATTTTCTTTGTAAGATTATACTTTATTATCACAAATGGCTGGTCTTGATTAAATTAGAGTAAGGCTAGTACAATGTAATTTCCAGTTTCCTGTTTCCCTACCGACCCAACTTGTCAGTTTTACCAAAACTTTCATTATTTTGTGCAAAATTACATTTTATGACAAACTTGAATAAAAATCAACACTTTTAGTGGCTCAAAATACCAGGCATATATTCCTGTTGATTTTAAGGGATTTTTATGGCAGTGGTGTCATGGTATATGGTGGATAATGAAATTGTTTGCATTACCTACTCAGATTTCAGATGTAATTGACGTTGCAATATTTCAGACAAATTTGTTGACATTTTCAAAAACACATCTACAAATGCTTAGCTGGGCGAATACACTCGCCCAGCATAGCTCCCCCCGTGGCTCACTTGGTAGAGCGTTGGACTTGTAACCGAGAGGTCGTGGGTTCAAACCCCGGGGCGTGGCACCTCTTGTGTGTGTTTTTTTTGCTTGAAAAAAATTTCGTTGGAAAATCCACCGGGAGTGTTAGGGTTATTGAACGATTTTTTTTCTTCCTTTTAATTTTCACTTTTTTCTCTCTAATTTCACCTTGATTAACCCTTACAGCCCCACACCCCATGAAATCCCATTTCCCAGCCTGTCGGTTCCACCTGCCGCTGAGGTTTTTGGGTGAAATAATGGCCCCGGGCTACATAGCTGGGCGAATACACTCGCCCAGCATAGCTCCCCCCCGTGGCTCACTTGGTAGAGCGTTGGACTTGTAACCGAGAGGTCGTGGGTTCAAACCCCGGGGCGTGGCACCTCTTGTTGTGTGTGTTTTTTTTGCTTGAAAAAAATTTCGTTGGAAAATCCACCGGGAGTGTTAGGGTTATTTGTTTTTCGAAGTGTTAAAGTGTTAATTAAGGTGTAATATATACAAATCAATAGGTAGTTAGTAGTTAACTCCCCTTTCAGATGCAATAATGAAATTGAGTGAAATAATGAATAATGAAATAGACACCTACCCACTCTTTTAAAAATATGAAACGGGAAACTGGGAATCATATTCATATTTCATTAGCCTAAGGGGTACTATACTCTGTTTGGCCATCTCGAGACAGTGACGTAACTGAACAGGCGCAGCTTTTACGCACGCGTGTGTATCTTCCGCCTTTCATCGCTCGTGTTTGTACGCCAGCACCGCGAGTATGCGCACGAGTTATGTGATACAATTAGTAGAATACGCGGTTACGTCACTGTCTCGAGATGGCCAAACAGAGTATAGACGTATGTTTCTCAACGACAATAAAATACAATCATTTTCTTTTGTAAGATTATATACTTTATTATCACAAATTGCTCGGTCTTGATTAAATTAAGAGTAAAGGCGTACTACCGGATGTATGTTACTCAACGATCTCGATTAAATTAGATTAATGGCGTACTACCGGAGTACGTTAATGATGTTGACGTCTGTATCTGGCACAGTTCAAGAGCACAACAGGGGTGTGAGAGTTCCTCTTTTTAGCTGATTTAAACTTCTTTTTTTTAATTGCCAAAATGTTCAGCCTTTTCTTTTCTTTTCAGCCCATATTTGGCATTTTTGCCCAATTTTACGCTGTTTTTCCTTGTTTTTGTCTGTTTTCCTCTTTTTCATTTGTGGCCTCTCACACCCTTGGCACAAACAGTGTTCTGTTTTTGTTTTCATACAAGTAACGGTTCTCCACAAAGTCCGTGATGGAGATGACGCAAATTGTCAGGACAAAAGTTAAGCACCATGCAGTTTATTATGCCACAACAAGATTGGGTTCAAAAGTAATCAAGGGATCATTAGTCTAAGAGCCTAAGGTCATTCACCCTAAAAGTTCAAAATAATAAACTGGTCACTGTATCCGCATAATTTGATGGCTTTTCATGGGACTGGTGTACAATGGTCCGTGTGTACAGTTTGTGACCCCAATAAGAGTGGGGTGAAGGTTCAGCTAGGGGTCATTGATCCAAAATGGTCTCTTAAAGATCATTGGTTTTGCCAATTGTATCAAAACTACTCCTTGGTAAAAAAAAGGGCAAAGAACTCCATTTTTATATCTATTATATTCCTTCCCCTGTTACAGAGTTTGGATTTGAATCATGGCATCGCCTCCAAAGAAGGTCAACTATGGACTAGATGAGAAGAGACAAGCATTTCAGGCAGTAAAAAATGCGTTTGAAGAGGTGAAAAAGTTAGACAAATTTCCAGAATTTGACTTAGACAAACTTCAGTCTGCACTCTCAATGAAATGGGGATATGACAAAGTGGCGCATCTGATTGATCTTCTGTCAAAGGTATGATTGTACACACTTTTTAATCTTATTTGTCAATTGGAAGTTCTAACTAACTTCAGGATATGATTTTTAGAGTGTTTGACTGTTTGTGCAGATTTTATATTTCCTGAATTTGCTTTGTCTAATATGTGAATTTAGGAAATGGATCTAACGTGCCACTGTTGAAGCTCACATGTGATACAATCATCAGATTATTGAGAAACCGTTTAACAGAATCAGTGAGAAGTTATAACCACCCAATTAGGAGGTAGTTATTACTGCTTATTAAGTAGTAATAACTACCCAATTAGGAGGTAGTTATTACTGCTTATTAAGTAGTAATAACTACCTCCTAGGTGGTTATAACTTCTCACTGATTTACGCTTAAGATTTACCAACCAGCCCTGTGGGAACACTAAAGGTTATTGGTCATGTGTCATATGGTGTTACATACAACAAATTTGATGATTCGTCATCTGTTCTACTTTAAATTAATATTTCTTGAAAACCATGCAACTCACACCATTAAAACTATACATTTTTACCCCCCTGGTTTGTAATGTCAATGTATGGGTGTGTGTAGGGGTGCGTTGACAATTACCTCCAAACGAGGACGCACACCCGTTTTTTACATTCCAACTGCGGACACACCTGCAAACGAGGACGTCCTCGGTA